>JAIUZE010000722.1:0-174017 GCA_022085475.1 Heliosperma pusillum
TATAAACACAACATTAGTCAGTGGCAATGGGTGGTGTAGAAAAACAACATTCGCTACCACCACAGGCAGTTAAGCTAGAATAGAAAAATTAGCATACACGTACAACTACTAAGTTATAACAAAATATTTGAGAGATACAAACCTGGCGCACTGGCAGTACAACCTTCTGGAGCATGCCTTTGTATTCACATGACAATCGTAGCTGCGGAAAGAGGCAACAAATTAGATGAGACCGTCTTTATCTCCTTTTTATTAAGAGAATATCTTTAGAAGAGAACGTCAAGAAAATGACGCCTTGAACAAAACCGCAAAATGGGTGATACCCAAATAGAGAAGGACTGGATAATGATACTCTCCAGCTACCACTCTTAACGTAGTAATCTTATCTACTAAAAGATGAAGTTTGAAAAAGAAATAAATTTAATACTTATTTCCATAAAGATTAACACATACTCCCTCTCATTCTCAATGATTTTCTACTTTGGTTTTCCGCAAGCTGAATAAATTAATACTATTAAAAAGTAAAAACGATCAATAGGGCAAATTGATTTATTGAAACGGCCTAAATCGTGCAAGTGGGGATTGAGAGGGTTCTTTTAACGGAATTTCGTGTGATATTAGCTTCCCATCAGGACAATAAGGTTAGTTTCCATAGCAAAAAAAAAAGTGAGAATACGAAACCCATTGGGAATAAGAGGGAGCGCATACTTTTAATTTGTTCAACATACCACCTCGATAGCAGGTGATCTTTGAGCAACATCTACTTTAGTACTTTCACGTAACACTAGCTTGATGGATTTTATAAATCCACCGTTATTTTAGGGGCTGAAAAAAATAATGGGACAAATTTGCTCTACAGATAGGGCACATGAAAGACAGACATCCAACTTTGCAAATATCAACTAAATAAGTATTAAACAAAAATGATCTAAATCGAACTTATACGCAATAACATAATCTAGGCACGTGAATTAATGGAAAACCACCAAATGCCCAACTGTTGTCATATTCAGAACTTGTTATTGCCATTGGGTGGCTACACTAAGCAAAGACTATCAATCTAGGTGATTTCTTCATAATATAGTCTAAGGATACTCTTTTAATCAGAAACTTTAGCGAACCCTATTCATTGCAATCTGCACTCACATAGTAAAATAGATATGCGCTTACCTTTCCTTCAAAATTCAGACAATGTTGATTGAACAAAGCATTGATATCTGCAAAATAGTTCAAAATAAATTTATTGAACACTATTATGACGATAAAGCATAAAAGGAATACGGGGGGAAAAAAAAGAACGGCTATAAAGTAAATATTAAAGAAATCATCCTTCTTCGCTGGTATAGTAATGAAGTCAGATTCATAGCTCTAACCGCCCAAAATCCCAGTCATAAAGGAATGTTCACTAACTTGCTACCAATCCTAAAAAACATATTAACAATGAGACCTATAAATCCATAATCTGTATACTTCACTTAATGCAATCTTCAAAATACTGATCACGAAGTACCCTCCATCTCTACAGAGCATTCTTTAAAAGCAAGTAATATCATCAAGTCCTCAACAATGGCACTCTACGGTGAAAGAAGCCTGCTCCAGAGTCCTGACTCACTTCAACTATCTTTAGTACTTCTCAAACCACCACTCACAACCTGAAATACAACTTAGACGGCTCCATTTCCAGCCACTTAATTTAAGCATACCACATTTCACTTCTCAGGTAGCATAGATACACAAGCTCCACATTATATATCGAGTACTACTCCGTACTTTTTAAAAGTAGGCCCTTGTCTAGATAAGTCTCTGGATCTTTATCTATTTTAGCTTTAACTTCACTGGAAAGGCCCTTATAATCAAAGTTGTTTCTTGATGGGTAAAGGGAAAAGAGAAAGAGGGTTATGTCTTACAATTGATGATCACAGTCGGGTAGTGAGAATTTAGACATCACTGATTGTTTAACAAGGTGAGGAGAGATTCTACAATGATGACTATCAAAGCACAAGGCGGCAAGGAAAATCAAAATGTGAGCTCAATGGGCCTCATGAATTAGAGTCAACATAAGTCGGAAGTGGAGTAAAGTAAAATTTCCCTCAAGCGAAGGCACTAAATCAAAATAGGACCCCCCATCAAAATGAGCATGAAGTTCACGTCTTGTTTGATCCGTGAAAATTTTTGCCATATTTAAGCTTTGGAAGTGCTCACTCAAGATATACCCTAAATTTTGCAGCGAACTTTGGGACTTATCAAGTTATTATGTTGGAGGTTCGTGTTCTTAATCATGAGAAAAAGGGAGAGGCAGCGGTTGAAGTGATTGGTGATATATTTTCTCCAGCTAGATTTTTTATGGCTACTAGTTCCACTCATGTAATAGGAAACAAGTAGGTAACACAGAGCCCTCACCTTATTTATTTGTCTATTTGCCTACATTGTGTGTTCAACAAACCAGTATGAGGCAGGCAGGTTACAGGAAAACAAAGATTGGCTTACGTAAACAATACTAAAATACTGAGTGAAGCAATTAACATACCTGGATTCAAATAAGAGCTTAATATTATCGTCTGACGATAAAACCGTGCTTGTCCATCAACATACCTGGACATAATATAAAAAAGGACGACTTGTTACATGCTTGCATCTTATAATTTCCAAGTAAAAAATTTAAAGATCTATGCTTCTAAAAAGCCATCCGACGAGAACAGGATGTCACAGTATAAGTATAAGGCATAAAAAACACAGTAACAATAGAGACCGACGTTAATTAGACATGTTACCATGGTGACGTATCTGACATTTCGCCATTGTGGCACAACATGCCACTTTGACGCTTCGTTTTAGACGAAAAGAACAGGAGACTTCTTTGAAAATAGGCATATGACACTTTAACACTATACGGCGCCCGGAAATTCAAGCTAGTAACATAGACATAGACATAGACAACAACTTCGCCATAACAAAATGGATAGAAAGAAACAAATTCTTACCATGGTCTAAGACGCATAATATCAGCTCGATTCACAGTAGGCAAGAGATTAAGATGCTCCACAACGGTTTGAACATGAGACCAGTTCTGCAGATACATAATAATTATGAACACGAAAAATTAAGAAGCAGCACAGTATTATATTTCCACGGCTTGCCTATAGGGGCTATACCCTTTGGGATATGTTGGTAGTTTGGTACAGCAATGACGGCAGCACATACCTGCATTGTTATTACATCTGCATGATCTACCACAAGGATCTGCACATAAACAGTGCGACAAAAAAAGAATTTTTATTTCCTATGGAACGAAGTCATCAAGATAAAAAAAAAATGTGAAGAAACTTCAAGAGTTCAGAGATATAACCTCAATTGAAGAGAGATAATCCACATCTTTTCCCTTGCTTGATTCTGCCTCCCCAATTTTCTGAAGAACATCTTTCAAATATTAAAAACCAGTCTACACCGCTAAATATAACACAAAAAAAACCTTCTATTGACCAAAAAAAATGTTTAGTCTCACACTGACAACATGATTAGATAGTAAAGCTTATGGGTCAAAACTAAACATATTGAGTTTGTTACTTGACAAGTGAAACACTAGTAGCCAGAAACAAATTTCAATAGAAGTTTGAGAAACTGTATCAAAAATGAAATCAATGCAGGTAGAGCTACAATTCGCCATAGCACTTAGTTTACACGAGGAGAAACAAAATAATATTAACTGTCAATGCAAAATATACCACACCGTAGTATTTCATGATCTAAAATTTAAAAACCCATTACAGCATTGCACTAGAAAGGGAGTTGATTGCAAATTAAAAATTTGGAGACATACCTTAGAGGTAAGCATTTTTTACTAACCAAAACAAAGATTGCAGCCACAGTATAGAAGTATCTTTACTCTAGAGAATAAAGCTGCGTCTAAGACTATTCTAAAAAGAAGATTGTTTAAACCTCAGGTGTTGGGTTAGTCAACGAGAGATCGAATAGCTCAACTTCCCTTACTGAAACCTCATTTTTTAGGTCCCTAGACTAAAAACTTGTTTGAAGTATTATGGTTATTATGGACATTTTTCGTGGACAACTTCACAATATCGAGAGTCAGTTGGATTTTAAACATGATATTTAGATATCTACCATAGCTTCATTAATCTGAATTTCATTTTAGCTTGTTTGTAAAACATGATAGTAGAGCTGGGCAAGCTAGAAACACCGAGAAAGATGGTAAATTATATATATACCTAGCCACGGTAAATATACCAACATCTTCAAGACTTACTCAAATTGTTAACGGTTTCTATTTTTTTAAAGGCCACTTTTAAGATGGCGGTGCAGTCTCAATTCCTAACAAGTAGCATGGAAAAAGGATTGACAATAGATCATATAGAAACACAACTGATCGATTGGCATAATTAACAGTGCATGACACAAGCACGCTTACCGTAATTAGGCCAAGAGGAGAGGCAATAATTACGTCTGAAGAGTAAAAGTCACTGTACAGCCTTATGCTCTTCCTATAAAAGTAAGAGAAAAAAAGGAATTAGCCTACGAAGACAGAACCATGTGAAGATGAAATAACACAGATTACGGAAACGATAGCCCATGTTCAATGTTACAAGAAGTCAAAGGCATGTGAGTTAACAAAATACATTGTAGTTTCTTCCAAGAGAATAACATCATGACATCATCTTCAACACTCTAGGGGAAGTAGAAATTAAGGACTATCTTTTTGAACTATTTTCTTCAGAATTTTGTTTGCTATCACTAGGCATACGTAACAAAAGTCAGAACACAAGACTAGTAGAGTTTGTACTCATGTAAGCTTCCAACAAGCCCATTGGTCCATTCAATGGCTCATTTCTTTTCATTTCACAGCATGTTAGAGTTTCAGAAGTATGTTTGGAAGTTGTGCTTGAAGGGGCATGTGAACTGAGTTAAAAACTCAATGACTATAGCGACATTTGAGTAATATCAATTCTGTTAAATATCCCTTCAGTAGCTTTTCAGCTGAGCACCTCTGTAACCTCAGGAAGTGCACTGTGCCTCATAGGCTCATACATGCACCTATCCAAGCTCTGCAAATCGCACTCCTCTTCAAATTTTCTCAAGATGATGTTCTTCCGTGGATATGCTGGAATTACAAAATTAAAAAACCACCCCTTCTTCCACTTCAAGTTGTGCGTAACTAAAATCTTTGTATAAACTTCCTCAAGAAGCCTTACACTTCATGACATTCAAGATTGCCAATGCTTAAACGGAATTAAGAAGCAAACAAGAGAAATTAACAGATAACATACCTTGTAAATTTGACCCCAACCATAAAGAGATCTTTATTATTTCCACCAAAAAGCGCCTGATAATCAGAAGGTTTTGATGGCTTTTGTACTTTCACATCCCCGGTTTCAAGTTCATCATTGTCTTCTTCAACATCAGCTCCAAACTCTTTGTTAAACCGATCCATATGCTCCACATTGACCTAAAAACAAAATGAAAAGCAGAAAGAGAAATATTAGGAAGATAAATTCATAGACGCCCAATTGACATAGCTGTCCACGCTTTTTCTGTGTGCTTTAACTTCTCAGGGTGGAAATTCTGCAGGTGTAAATGAGTGTGTTCCTTTCTTTATTCCAACGAATGGGGAAATGGCATGTCGATGCAAGTATGAGTTTGTTCTCCAACCCCAAAGATAAAATATGAAAAGTACAATGTAGTGACAAACCTTATATTTTGAAGGAGTCAAATGCACAAGTCTCCTCACAAGGCGGAGAGCAATGCTTGCCAATGGAAGCAGAATCAAAACCTAGAAAAAGGTGGCAATAAGTCAACAGGAGTTCTGTAAAATAAAAAATAAATAAAAAATACAGAAATGAAATGATATGGCACTGACGATTAATGAAAACTAGAAAATTAACCCAACCCCGAAATTCCTATTTCTGGCTCTGTCAATGCAGCCACAGCACAGATATAAAACATCTTTTAAAAACAGCATTCTTGTTTGCTGTATGTGGGTAACCTTAAAAAAAAAAAGATATATAGACGCCTATGGTTGTCTCTATACTAGTAGGCAATTACCCCATGCCATATCCCATTAGAAAAAATTAGCAATAACGACATATACGACAATGTTAAAAGGTTAAATCAACCTTGGTTCAAGAGAGACTGGCCTTAATGAAAAATATAATTACATGCCCAAAAAACTTATACTTTGATAGAAATCTTTTACTAAAGCAGTAGAGGACTTGGAGTCCTCAATTGCAAGCAGTAGAAGAAAGTCCAATTCCATATATTTAAAACAACTTAAAGCACCTGCTGCCTAGGGGTGCTTAAAAACTCATATCTTTCTCTCTCAGTCAACTTTCTGCAGTATAGAAAATTGAGCAATGATTATCAAAGTGAAAATCCCACCTTTGGCCGACAGAAGCCTTGATCAAGGAAATAATTGGTAGTTCTGAGCTCTTCATTGGGCGAGTCCTCGTTTTTCACTAACTTTGCGCTATTTTTCGTGACAAGATCTCGAGTTTTGAAGGTATGATTAAGCTGAAGCAGCCCAAAAAAAACACATAAATGAGGGCAAAGAACAATGGGAGATATAAAATGAAAAGACCACCAGAATTCATAACCAGAGGCCCAGAGCTAGCCACAAACCATATGCATGACATAAGAATCCATGATACTTGAGTCTTCATCAGATCCCTTTTGATAGAAGCCCTTCTTTTGATGATGAAGTATATCCCGGTAGCTATTGCCTAAAACCCAATACATATTGTGCAACAATTAGACATTAGAGGTTTGAAGAACCGAAAGAAAATTTATCACGGTGGACTACTCTAGAATTCTAGGAAAAACACAATGGCATGGATGTGTAGTTCATTATCTAAGTAAATAGCTAAACACTCTATCGTTTGAACGACAACATCAAGATGCTTTTATTTTTCTTTGAAGAGAAGGCTCATTACAAAATTAAGAACTGCAAACGAGTATCATGGTATTGCATATACTTCATGGAATACCTAATTCATATTCAAAATAATTAGGTATTGCATATACTTCATTATGAAAAAGTACAATAACCTATTTCAATTTAACTTCTACACAGAACTCACAGCAAAGCAACACTAGCCCGTAAAGTGGTAAATGTATTGAAGATGGACTCCCAAAAGGACCGTACAATCATGAATTAGCTTATTTAAGTATTTTGCTATTAGCAATTACAAAAACTATTTCACCAATGACAAAATACATCCACGAGAACATTACCCTAATGTCTAAAAAAGGCTCCTTCCTGCCAATGGCAAGGTAAAGGGTCAGATGTATGAAACCTGATTGCCTTGCCCCTATGTTGAAAACAACACAATTGTAAGAAAAAAGATGACGCAAACACATGACACTTACAAAGGTTAAAAAAAGATATTTGCTTGGATGACTCAAAGTTTTTGCCCCCAGATGCATTATAAATGGCCAACCAATGCTTGTATAACTTCAGATTGAGACCGTAAGGAGCAACCGCAGAAAAATCAGCATCCTGAATATTCAAAGGAATCAATTCAATAGTGTTAAACCCGCAAAGTAATTACACAATGGATTTAAGGGTGAAAATGTGAAATTATAATGATAAAAGAATGCAGCTGGCTCCCATTTGCGAATTTTCATTGATGATCTTGATAAATAAATTACACCATAGTAGACATTTAAAACATTCACCTTTCTCAACTTTTGGGCACATTTTGGAAGCATTGGAGGAGAAAAATGCATGTTAAGGACAAAGAAAACAAAACAAAGAGCTGCCTGAGTACTGTAGATTTAGGGTAAAAATAACTTTGCAATGATAGAGCGAATATGTAGTTCTCAAATTAAGTTTTTTTTTTTACTTGAAAGAGCTAAACCCCTCGTTGTTGATAAATCCTATGGCTAGAGTGAATGATTCGTAACAGCCATGTGCCATTTGAGAAGCAAACTGCTACATTAACATATGCACTACATATAGGCAATATATTTTGTACATACAAGATGAGCCAAAAGCAGTAGGCATATATGGCTGTCTCATCTGAGTAGTTAATATATTTCGTTTGTGACTACTGCTTTGTCTAAAGTTGGACAATGCAGCGCTATTCAAAACAGAGTGAACTACACAGTTACCAAGTCAATAACAATAACGAACGACAGATACCTCGACAAAATTCTCCCCAGTACCCATCCATTTAGCAGTAGTCTGGTCAAATGCTCGCATATGCCATCTGTATTCCCATTTTTTCTCCAACAATGTCTGAATATCTTGTACAGACAACTTACGTGTTGTATGAGTAACAAATCTACTGCACAAACATCAAAGAAGTAGAGTATTAACAAAAGAAATGATAAATACTCTAATTACTAATTAGCATGATAAAGTATTCCAGAAGCATTCTTTTTGTTGCACATCTCCAACATCCCATGGAAATTTTCAGATAAGATACTAACTGCATAGGGCTTTCATCAAAGTAAAAGGAAAGAACTGCCACATAGCATCGACAATATTCCACCTTTTAAAGTTAGTGCTTAACCATTAAAAAGACAAGAATTCTGAGTGAAAGAGAGCATGCAAATCGATTAAGTAGCATGCAAATCGATTAAGTAGCATGCAAACTTGTGTGTTCCATCCTGTTCCATCCATAAGCTTTAATAGTTTCCCTTGAGTACAAACAATCAAGTATTCATTTGGATTCATCAAAGCAGCCTAACATTAGCATACGTAAAGCACTACAATGGTCTCTTTGATGAGGTGTTGTGAGTAGAATATCGTTATTGTAGAAGATATAAAACTTGGCAACTCAAAGAAGGCAAGCGATTAATAATTCGATTCAGAAAGGAACATGAGAATACTTCAAAAAAAAGGGAAAAAAGAAGAAGAATTGAATTAGCTCTACACATGTCAAAGAAAATGATATGACACAACCTTTTGCTTAAAGTTGAACTCATGGAATCATTATCATTATCCTCTGCATCAGAGACATCATCATCATCCTTCACAATATATGAGGCCTCATCTTCGCTTAATTCGAAAGCATCACCTAACATACTACATGTACCAGTATTTTGACCGGTACCTGAAAATAATAAGACGGTGAATAACAAAATAAAAGAATATAAGGAAACTAGGCAAAACAGTGGTAATTTTACTCGTACAGTACATTCCAAGTACAAGTCTGCAATAGCCGAATAGGTAATGAATGTACAGTACATCTGATATGTAGAGTACCATAACCAGTGCACCATAAGTACTTCCTAACCTCTTTCTTTTCAAAGACAGACTTCATAAATTAAGAGGATAATGATCTTCTGAAGAACTGGATCGAGTTAATCATAAGCCTCTTTGTCTACAAAGAATAAATTGTTGAAAAAGAAAATTACCTTTTAAATCCGTTTCCTCATCAAAGGCAGAATCACTTGCACTCTTGTCCTTGCATTTCCTACAGAAATTCATCAACACATCAAAAAGAAATCTTCTTTCATTTGTATGAATATCAAACATGACAAAAAGCATCGCCAACCCTCCCTTCCGTTACCCCATTTCTCTCAACAAACAAAGTGGTTAAAGTTGTAATGCACTTCAAGAGAAAAGCTCAAGTGGTTACATTGCATAAAAAAAATTAAGAATGCCAAATAAATTGTTCGAAACAAAATTACTAATGCAAGATTAATTCCATAAACGAAATCAGTAATAGATTAAAATTCCTAATTGATTACCTCTTATCACGCCCGTTCTCATGAGACTTGCTACTTGACCCGAGTTTGTTGAGCAAGGTATCATATACAGAAGGCTCTCTTGTAGCCTCCACTTCTTCGCTTTTTTCTTCATCCTCCTCCATTTGGCTGTCCTCCCCCTCGCTATCATCACTGCCCTCCTCTCTTAACTTCACTTCGTCATCTTTTTCATAAGCTCGTTTTCTAGATTGTTTCTCATGCATATCATCTGATTATATATAAATAAAAACCAACTTCAACAAAAAGTCCATAATCCATAAGCAAGGGTACGAACAACAATTATTCATCAACCAAATATATATATCCGTCTTAACATTAGAACGGGTCAAGTAACATCCCACTTGTACATATAAGACAAATACGTTGCTTTTCCTATGCATTCTTCTTTTGTCTTACTCATATTACTTGACCCGTTTTAAGCTTAAGACAGATAGATATACGTCTTGAATAAGAAATTGTGATAATCAAGTGTCGCGATACCCTTACTCCTTTTACTAACATGAAAAAAAGGTACTATGCAAACATTTTGTAACCTAAAGTATTAGGAGTTGAGCTATGAACATCCTTGCTTTCGACACGACGACTCTTGTTTCTATTCCTGGTTCTACAACCCTCAGAACCTAAATTCAACAATAAATTAACTCAGTAAGTAAAATAATCAGCTTATCAGAATACCTAAAATATCAAATTTCTGCCAATTTTCATAGTAAAACAGTAAAAAAAACATTAAAAATTCACTAATGACAGAGTTACAGCGTAATTACTAAAAAGAATAACTTACCTCGAGTGTGTTTAAATCGTTTTGCCATATTAACGAGTATAACCTATAAAAACAACACACATTACTGAATTAACTGAATTAAAATTTCATACTACGGAGTATTTACAATTCTACAACTTTAATTGAAATTAAACAACTAAAAAAATAAAAAGAAAACGAATTATACGAATCAGAGAGGCGATATTACCTTGATAGAAACACGATTTGATTGAGAGAATTTGGAAAATTAGGGTTGATTAAGAGACGATGTTACGAGCATAAATTTTCGCACAGCAAAACCCTTTTGCAGATATGTCAGCGATGGCGCTTCATTTCATTTAGCGGGTCATATTTGGATCGGGTCAAATCGTATCTGTCACATTATTGGGTTAGTTTGAGTCGGGTCTTTTTATCTCGATTCTCGAGTATGTCGGTCGAGTCATGTGGTCCAGTTATTTTGAGTTCAGGTCAGTGATTAAGGGAGAAAATTACGTTTAGTGTTATTAACTATTAGTATTAACTATTTTTAGTTTAGTTTTAATAATTGATTATTTATTTTAATTTTAATATAAATATATTAACTGTCCTTTTGAGTTAGTTATTCATGTCTTTTAAATTCAATTAGAATTATGTTTTGATGGGACATTTTTCGGATTGGGTTAGTTCTAGGTCAACGCAGCTTGGGTCATGTTTAGGTCGATTCAGGTTTCGGTTCACATTTAAGAGTTTTTGTTCGGGTATGGGGTCAGGGTCAGCCTTTTCAAATAGGGTGATTGGGTCGGGTTGGTTTTGTTAGGTCTACTCATAAGGCTCCAATAGGTAAATGGCTTTTTTTTTATCAAAGAAGATTGGGTTGAAATGAATTGCCCAAACGCCCAAGACTAGTACATGAAAGAGGTTGTCCACTCCCCTGTCTTTTATTTTTCTCATCCTTAATATGTTTCATTTACGCGCCATTCTTTGTGACGATATTTTAGGAGCCGCATTTCCTCGCTTTGTTAGTATTTAGCTAGCGTTTTTAATCGGGGTTCAGCCCCTCATATGTACCAAAAAAAAATATGTTTCATTTACATTATTTTTGTGGTTAAATAAGAGTATAAATAGATGGTGAAACAATATCGAAATTAATTATCTATAACATATCCATATAAGGTTATTTATAAGCCGAAGTTTACGTTAGTTGAAATATAAGGACTATATCTTATCTAGCACATACGAGTTTGAAACTACGTTCATTTTAACATAGCAACCTTAAAACACATATAGACTGATTGGATAGCATTAAATTCGAAATGATGTATATCAATATGGAGTATAAAACTAACAATGATAATGAAACAAGGTAGTGTAAGATCGAATCGGTCAAAGTTGAACTTGTGTGAGCTCTCAGTTTAAGCCCAATATAAGCTAGCTTGATGGTGAGCTCACCTTTTCAAAGTCGGGTAAGTTCAAGCTGAGTTTTACTGCATGAGTATAACCTAGATGCAAACAAGATCGTGCTTGGCTCGACATATCATTGACTTATAAGACTATAACGATACAGCTCGTCTTCAATGAGAATTTGTGATAACCATATCCATATACCTCATTTCATGTCGACCTCGCTTCCAAGTGGTTAATCTGACTTCTAGACACGACTTTTCAATGTCCATTGTTATAACAAACAAAATTGTAAAATGACTTGTCTAATAAAGTGACGTAACACAATCGTTAAATTGGGTCACAACGTCTTCACTTCACATTCCATAGTCCATACGACCATACCCATGTTACTAAGTTAGGATGATACCCCCATTTGGCATGTGGACTTTAGATATCACACTAGTTCACATTTATTGATTTTCAAAACAATAAAATTTAGTGAGTTGCACCACATCAAATTCATAACCTAACATAAAGAATGATAATAAGAATAATAGTTTTAATTTAACTTAATAAATCAGATCAGATTATATGTAATTAGTACGGAATTATTACTCCGTAGTCCGTAGTCCGTAGTCCGTAGTCCGTACTTTGCACATATCGAACCAAGACAGTTGTTATGTAATACGGAATACTTGTATAAGATTCAATATAATTTGAGGTCAATGTACAAAGCTCGCTACATCGCCACAATCTTGTTACGACTAACAAAGAATAAATTAATTGTAAATATTATTTAATTAACAAATTTATGGAGTAATAATCTTCATTACTCCCCTTAATCCTTCCCTAATAAACCTCTAGACCAAACAATACACCAGCATAGTTTTCTGGAACATCATTTACAAAATAAACCTCTACAATTTTCTGAAATGTCTGCCACGTCAGCAAACTATCTGAACCGGCTTGATGACACTTCCCAACCGCCCGGTTCACCTCAAGTGTTTGAGCAACCCGGTCCAACCCACCATACAAACTCTTACAAAATCTCATCATATGTTTCACATCATAAACCCGGTTCCCAAAAAATATCCTCATTATCGCTAAAAACTCGTCGAGCCGAACCGGTAATTCCCGTCGGGTGAGTAACTTAATCAAGTACCCGAAATCATACGCGCTATGAAACGTAACCCAACTCACTGACTCATTACAAACCAAACCGGATGACATCATTAATTCAGCGAACCGGACCGAGTCAACCCCTTCGGTTTTGTTCCTCTCGAAATTAATCCCCTGTTTTCTTAACAACTCGACCGAATCAGGCGCGTGAGGGTCACGTGCCACATCAAATTCCGAGAAATTAATTTCCCATATATACTGACTGTCAGTACCCAAATCAGGTAGATTGCCGTAACTATCGGATAAAGTGAGCCCCACCTGTATTAGGTGGAGCTCATCGACATTAGATTTTAAAAATCTATATATATCCGACGGTCTAGATTTTTTATAATTATACGTCGTATGAGGTCGATACACAACTCCTGGAAATTCCGTATCCATTGAAATAAAAGGGTAATTATCAATTAAATTACTAATTAATTCAAATTCAGATTCTAAATTACTTGCCCATACTTCCCTAATCACAATTGGCTTAGATTTACGAATTGGGTCTTCCTTAAGCATGATTAATAATCACAAAGATTGAAACTTTAATCAAAATTAATGAAAATTAAGTGAATTTTGAGGTGGGTTTTTAGTATTATTGTGAATTATGAAGGAAAAAGTGAGAAAATTGGGAGATTTGATGAGATTAGTGAGATGTATGAAGTGTTTTATATAAGGAGGAGGGTGGATTATTGTTGCTTCTAGGAAAGGGAGAAGAATAATTGAATAAAACACAAGTAGTGAATAAAAAATAAATAAAATTAGTAAAGTAATATAACAGAAAATGAAAAGATAGTGGTGAAAAATGGGATATATGAAGAGAATTCAGTGTAAGATTGGTGGGTCTAATGTATAACGCGGATCACTTTTGACCAAGTTGGTGTAATTAAGTTAATCTTTTACTAGTTTAGAACCCGTGCAATAAATGCACGGTATATATAATTTTTTATTTTTAATAGGATATTTAAATAATAATGATATCTCATTAATTATTCATTTTTATCGTTATTGTATTTTTTTTTACAAAAAAACTTAAGTTGAAAATTAATCCAAGAGAATTGAGTATGTGCTGAAAATGTATTTTTAAAATATATTTTTTATATCACAAAGCTAACGATTCCGCTTTATAAATTCTCTCAATTTTTTTGTCATGACACTAATAAAAATAATTTTTTAGTTTTGGTTATAACTTATAAGTAATATGAGTCAAGTCATTCTCAAATAATAGCATTAAATAAAGATTTAGAAGCTTAATAGTTTTATTTATATTATTTATATTTTAATAAAAAGATTATAGCTTACGGTTTCGTAAAATTATATAATTTGATGAAAAGATTAATTTTAATGAAAAGATAATGGATATAATGAAATACATAATATCTATTAATTTCTCTATTTAGCTAATACACATAAATTATCAATAGTTTCCTTATTTAAGAAGATGCTTTTTGGAGGGAAAATTTGTGAGTTCACTTAATCTTTTAGTAGATAGGAGATGATTGTGTAACGTAGAAGGAGGAATTGGTCCCATTTATTCACAAATCTTTAATTCGGCTTGAATGAACATATGTCGAGTTATCTTTCATAAAAAGGTAAGCGGAATGACAGGTAGAAACCAACGTGAGTTCCTACTTATACACCGGCCAATTTGCCTCTTTGTAAGAGATAACCTGACCCGTCTTTATCGAAGACGGATGTGCCCGTTTTTAATGAGACTAATCGTAAACCCATTGTATGTTAACTAATTTGAGTAGGATCTCAATAGGGTGGGTACGTTTTGAAATCTCATTTGATTTGTCTATTATTCGTGAAACTTAGTATTTGTCATTTATCCATTTATTATCCGCGAACTTAACGGATGGATCATGTGATAAATTTGGTGAAGCATATGTTGATGTTTAAAACAAAGATAGCATTTAAAATCACGCTTTTAAACTAGTTTTTTTTAAGGAGTGGAAAAATTAATTAATGATATCTGGTGGCGAATGGATGGTAAGTGAAAATAGTATTCGTTTGTCTTTCAGAGTTAGATGTATCGAGTTTTGATTAAGTACGAGTGAAATTAACATACCTAAACTCTGATTAACAAAATTGACTCCCGTAGGTTTCAAATCTCATTTCCCGTCCCGTAAATTTAACGTGTATTAAACAACTTCCACTAGGTACGGGCTTGTATATTCAGTCCTTCCACATTCCAATTCATTTCCTAGTCGACCTATTGAACCGAACGATCCTTGTTAATAGTTTACTTTCAAAGGATTATGTAATTGTGTTTCATGTAAAACGATCTTATATAATAATACATGTTTACTTTCATTGTTCCTCTATTTATGTCATTCTCACCATCTCTTTTATTTTTTTGGATAAAAAAGTGAAATGAAGTTTCTAATCTTTTTAGTTTTTTTTTATTAAATATATCACCAAATGGAGGTGGGACTTACTAAAGTTGAGTTAAACCTATTCTCCCTTCGTCCTCCGACTCAACAAATTTTTTACACTTTTATTCATTTAAGGGCGTATCATGAAACAACAGTAATAAATTTGTCTCTCATATGAAAGGTAAAGAATTTGTTGAGTTGGAGCCTAGAGGCAATACAAAGTACAGTAAGTCTCATTAAAGATGAATTAATTCCGTTTTTAACTGAAAACGGATCAAATGTGGTGAGTTTAACGACAAATGTAACCATTAACATTTCCTAAGGTATACTTGCTTGTTTCTCACATGGTTACATTTGTCGTTAAACTGATCACATTTGACCGTATTTAACTGAAAACGGAATTGTCCCATCAATGAGGATTCGTGTAGAAAGCATTGTACTAAAAGATAGTACGCTCTTATATTCGGCTAAGATAGAATCCAACATGTTAGTGAGGATTGACACTTGACAAGTTAGATTTAATCAAGACATATTTTATTTGAATGAGTCCCAATTCAAAGCAAGATCGGTCACTAACAACTTTTAAAACCCACTTGATACTTGATAGTAAGGTGACAAACAGACGTAATTAAAATTGATTGCGCAACTTATGTACTGCTAGTTGTTTCATTGATTATTGCACAAAATATCTTGGGATTTCTTTTGGCCTAAAACAAAGATATGATAGCGGATAATGTTAGCAAAATATGATTAACAGATGGCAGAAGTGGGTTTGACTATTAAATTAAATTAACAAATTAAAAACTAATATGTTGCTATTAGAGTATTAGGCGCGCATTCAAACTTAATATGTTTCGATCAATATGCTATTAGATATGTCGTCTACCAAATACAATTAATAGATTAATTGGTTAATCTACTATTAAGTCCGTGTACCAAAGTTTGCTTTTTGAAGCTAGTTTGTTAAATGACCTAATTAATTTTAGCAACTTTACGAAAAGTTAATGGCAATTTGAGTATGGGGGGTTACTATTATAACAAAACAGATGACAAGATCGATTTAATTAAGTTCACTTAAGAAACTTGTTTCATTTATCCATTCAATAGAATAAAAACACAAATTTTCATTTAAGATAAATACTATATGTCTTAAGTTTAATATGGGTCAAATAAATATTAAATCAACTCACTTATTGCCTAAAAATTATAAGATATTTTGTCTTTATTACAAGCATACGATAATATCTAACTCATCTTAAGTTTATGGCGAATAGTAACCCTCTTAAGACTTATGAAAATAAGAATACCTACTAAGCTACTTTATTGGTAATAAAATACTCCACTTCACTAATTGCATAATATAGTCCAAATTTTCTCCAAGTAGCTGTCTTTTTCTTTGCTTAGCTCATATGAATTGCGCATGTTAGAATGTCGATATGTGCAAATAATAGCCCATTGGTGTGCGTTATTTATTTACCTTTAATTAAAATAAATTTAATAAAAAAAAAGTGTGCACATAAATAACGAGGATGCGGCTTAATCTTTAATTTGCTAGTCATTTTATACTCCGTATTTGTTTCCATTCTCTATTGGTAATTACATTTATGCTATTATTAATCTATTTTTTAATAGTAAGTCTTGCTTAAGGCGAACCATCCGTCTTAAATTAATACGGACCAAATACTACCACATGTTTACATGACTACATGGGGCTAATAAGGACAAAAATGTCTGCTTTTCCAAGACAACTTGTCATGTGATTTTGTATGTATTTGACCCGTTTTAAGAATTAAACGGATAGCGCCCGTCTTAAACGAGAATTTATGATTCTTTTTAAAGATTGTTCATTGTTCATTGTTCATTGTTCATTGTTCATATTAAATTAAATTTCCTGATGTAGATCTTAGAAGAGAGGTATAAATTTGTTGCTTGAGTTGTTACATTGGTTTTTTAGGTTTATTTATTGTTCTTATTACACATGAAACTTGCGTTGAATAAACAATGAATAATTTATAAGTAACACCCTAACTTGCATGAGCATTGAGCAGCCGTGTAAGTTAGTTTATTTTGGCGGCTTCCTTAAAAAGGTCAACAGTCCACACACTCATCAAAAACAAGACTTAGTCATCTTTTTTATTTGAAAATCTCTCATAAAATATTCTACTTCTTCTTTTGACTTCCCTCATTTTATGATTCATACATTGATACATGCATGATTCATACTTTCATACATGCAGTCGATTTATCTCATGTTTTCCACTATTTTCAGCATGTTTTTTCCTAAAGTCCACTCCCTCAATGCCGCTTTTTCGACACTTTTCATCGCACCAACTGATAATGTGTTCAATTTGATTAGATGTACGTCCTGAGTTTAAACCCTAAAAAAATATAGTGGTGTTACAATTTATGAGGGAGAACTTTATCATCGCAGTGATCTTACATTCTTACTCGGCTTGGATCTAGACTAAACCGGGTGGTAATCACAAAAAAAAAAAATTAAACTTTATTGTAAATTTTGTTCAATAAACAAATGTAAGAGTAACGAGTGAAAGTAAGTTTAGAAAATATAGTAGTAGTTTTTAATTTGTATCGAACTATAATCTGGTGTATGAGGACAAATTGATCATTTTGCATGCATATGAGTTATCTTGTAATAAAAATGAAATTAAATTTTGTATATTTAAAATGTAAAAATAAGAAGTTTAACCTGCGTTGGAGGAAATATATTTGTTCAATTAATGTTGTAACAATGAAAATATATAAGATTGGTTTAGAGCCTTAAACAACCTTGCTTATATAACAAGGTGGAATAAGAATTTATGTTGTATGTCGTTAAGTTATCGAAATTCCATTACGAAAATAAATAATTCCAAAGCAAAAAGCTCGGTTTTTGGCATAGTATGGTTTAATACATTTTTTCGCAATTAGGAATAGAAATCGATGATTTATTAATTCCCCACATAACAAAGAACAAAGCTTTCCCTACAACCAAAAGACAATGCTCCCTCCTATTTTATGGAATTGCAACATTTCATCAAAACGCTCCTCATATATATAATCAAGTAATGTTGCAATTTTCGAGAATAGGAGAGTATTACAGTAATTCAAATAAGAAATTTGTTACACGTTTAGATGAAGTGGTACGAATTGATCTAACGTAAACACAGTCTCAAGTTTGATTCACTTCTCGAAGACGACCTAAATTGAATCGTGCGAGCCCATATAAAATTTAGAAATGAGAAGCAATACAAAGAATATATATAGAGACAAAAACAGAGCGCATAGACGACGGATTTGTCAACAAAGGTTTTGTTATAGCCAAAATTTACAATTTTCCACTTGAATATGTGGGATCTTAAGAGTGGTCCATCATGGAGGGAGTGGACTGATGACATGGAAAGAAAAGGTCAACAAACTAACTCCCCAAAAAGAGGAGTAGTTGAGAAAGAACAGGAGAGCATCCAGGGAGAACGCTGAGGAGGAACGGGTCAAAGGAAGAAACTATAACAACAGCTGTAACAAGTCAACAACAGCTTCCTAGAATTTAGGAGCAATTAGAATAGGAGACTTAACAAGCGGAACAGAGTGACGCAAATCTAGCATCCTGCCAGGAGGAACATGAACCAGTCAACAACTAATCCCTTGAAAGCAGGGAGGTTGACTCGGCAGGCCGAACGAAGTAGCACGAACTCAACCTCCTGTCAGGATCCTGTCAGGAAGAACAAGAATCAGTCAAAGAACAAAGCCCGCAAAATCAGGAGCCGTTGAGGATTTTCAGGAGGATAAGCTGAAGAGTAACGACAGAAATAATTAGGGTTTTGAAGGCATTAGGATTTTGAAGACTTATAAATACAGGAGATCCAAGGCAGAAGAGGGCAACCTATTTCAACACCATATCCAATCCAATACTACTCCATCTCCTAGAAAATAAGTCTCATTATCATTATTTGAAACTCTCAAGCATATTGTATTTTCCGTCTGGTTCTTTCTCATATCTCCATTAACAAAACTTAGTACAATATTTGGCGGGATTCCGACTCCCCCCGCGGTTTTTCCTGATTTGGGTTTCCGCGTCACCATTTTTGTGTGTCCTTTTTTCATTACTCTACATTTATTGTTATTTTCGTCATTACTTTTACTTATTTTTCATCCGTATTCCGTCACATATCACATATAAATTAACCTCCTTTTCAAGGCTAAAAAGAGTAGATCATTTTGACCCGTCAACAAACGATTTAATAGGTTTACGTAATTTTTTACCAAAACAATTTGGCGCCCACCGTGGGGCAAAGTGATCGATTTCTATAGCCAAACTATCGTCTAGTCAATAGTCCACCACGTTCCTGCTACAAGAAATCTGCAGACCTGGCCACCATGTTACCTCTAGAATCTGCCAGAGAAGGAACGACGAGTCTACCAGGAACCCCCAGTATGATACCGACAAAGGGTACACCAGCAGGGAATTTCAGCACAGAAGTGCAGGTCCATAACAGCCTATCTGGAGGAACCTTCAGGCACCGAAGCCCAACTCCACCAGATTCAAATACTCTGTAGGTCATCCTAAAGGAAATGAACACCCTGCACAAAGCCCTAGAAAACTTGCATAAGGACAACTTGGATTTGTCCAGCACCCATCCTGCAGAGCGTCCAGGCGATGGTTCCAGCAACTAGGGCTGTACAGAATCTCACCCGGACCGGTGAACCGGACCTGCCCGGACCGGAAGGGTCGGACCGGACCGGACCGGTCAGCCTCAGGTCCGGTCTGCGGGTTGAGCAAAGTTGAGAACCGGTCCACCGGTCCTAGCCGGTCTAAACCGGGGTCGACCCGGTGAACCCGGTGGATGGACCGGACGTCATATTTCCAAATTTAGAAATTCCAACTTTCCAAATTCTAATCTTCCAAAATCCAATTAAATCTTACCTCTTAAACTACCTTCTCATAAATAGGAAATAAAGTAATTATGATTTATTATTTATATTAAACCCTAATCCCTTACTACCTCCACATTCATACATTCATACAATCATACCTTCATACGTTTCTTTCTTTTTTTCATCTCCAACCTCTTTATTTGTGAAGAACTCCAACAATATTTATAGGTATTCTTCTATTGAATTCAATATTAGTATATTTTGGTTATATATTGTTTTCTTGTATGATATAATTACATGAATAATTTGAACTTGGATGATTAGAATTTAGAACTTGGATAATTAGAACTTGAATTCAATATTATGATAGTTTAGTGTACTAATATAGTGTACTAATATTATTTGTATTCTTCCTGTGAACGCAAAGTGGGTATAACTTATACTAGTGGGTATAGTGTACGGCTGACTAGGGGCTAGGGGCTAGGGGCTAGGGCTGTACCATTTTTTTATTCATACAAATAATATTAGTGGGTAATGGGTATAGTGTAGGCGTGTAGTGTAGTAGTCTGTTAGTGGGTATAGTATATCATACTTATCGTAATTCGTAATTCGTGTACGGTGTAGGCGTGTAGCACTGTAGTGTAGACGTGTAGTGCTGTCAATCTGTCAAGTGGCTTAGTGCTGTACTGATTGTCTGATAGTGTGTTAGTATATGAGTATATCATACGTGTACGGTGTACCATTGATTATTATTGTGTAGTGTGTAATGTTTTCTGCGTGTTAGTATCATTACATAATTATCGTAATTCGTAATTAAATAAATTTTGAATTATATTTTGTAGATGGAGAGTACAATACACAAAAGAAGAAGATCTTGCGTCAATTTAGACGGTGATGAAACTCATGTAAGTGACGATGATTATATATCGGAACCTAAAGAGCAATCACGGAATGCTTTGTTACACCCTCGACCTCCAGTTGAAGGGCGTGAATATATCAAAGTTAATAGGAAAGCTGGTTATTGGGTGCATTTTCGTGATTACATGGAACATGGTAAGCGAAGGTCTGAATGTATTTATTGTGAGAATAAAACATTTGCGTCGGATGGTAATAAAAATGGTTCAAAAAATATAAAAAATCATTGGAACAATTGTCCTGCTAATCCTGATGCCCCTATAAATAAATCAAAAGGGAAACAAACTGAGCTAGTTTTTGATAGATTTGGTAACGACGGGGAAGGTCATCTAAGGGGTTGGACTTTGGATTTGAACAAGGTTTGGGAAGCTGTGGTTTATATGATTGTGGTTGATGAGTTGCCATTTAGGTTTGTTGAAAAACCCGGTTTTACCCGTCTTATGACTGTAACTTGTCCTTCCTTTAAAATTCCATCCCGCGTTACTATTGCTCGAGATGTTTACCAACTTTACTTGGATGAAAAGGCAAAACTAAAAGAGCTGTTTATAAAGTCATGTCAAAGAGTATCATTTACCACTGACACATGGACAAGCATTCAAAAAATCAATTATATGTGTTTAACTGCACACTTTGTTGATAATGATTGGACCTATCATAAGAATATCATTGTCTTTTGCCCGATCTATAGTCATAAGGGTAAAGATATTGCTAATGTTCTTGAGGATTGCTTTAAATCATGGGGGTTGGAGGATAAAGTGTTCACCTTGACAGTTGATAATGCTAGTTCAAACGACACGGCATGTGTAGAATTGAAAAACCTTCTTCAAAGGAAGCAAAACTTAGTCGCTAGAGGGAATTATATGCATGTGAGATGTGCAGCCCACATAATTAACCTTATTGTATGGGATGGGTTGAAAGTGAATAAAAAGTCCATAAATAAGGTAAGGTATGCGGTTAAGTTTGCTTTGAGCTCCCCAAATAGGAAACAATACTTCAAACAATGTGCTCGCAAGTATACAATATGTAAGTTAGAGTTATCTCTTGATTGTCCTACTAGATGGAATTCTACATTTACCATGTTAAATACTGCCTTGAAATATAAGGATGCATTTGGTGATATTGATGTTCCGATTAATCCCCGTGGTGATGACCTTGATTCAAGTGTTGAGTATGTAGATGAATATGGCAATCTAATTGAAGAGACAATTGAAAATTCTGGTTGTCCTAGCGATTATGATTGGCTTGTTGTGGAATCATTAGTAAAATTCTTGGAAGATTTTAAAGTCTTGACAGATGACGTTTCTGGTTCATTGTATGTTTCTAGTAATTCTACTTTTTTCTACATTGCTCGTGTCCTTGAACAATTAAATAAGTGGGGTAAAAGCAATAATGCGGATTTTAGAGTTATGGCATCTACGATGTAGGAGAAATTTGACAAGTATTGGGGGGATGTGGAGAAAATGAATGTGTTACTATATATGGGTGCTATTCTTGATCCCACGGTGAAGTTAGTGGGATTAAAATTTGCTTTCACTCGTATATATGGGGCACCTAAAGATGAGAAGTTGAAAGATGAAGTGTACAAAAAAGCAATTGATCTTTTTGATGAGTATAGGCGATTGTATGGCTCTTCTACTACTCAAAATGACGATTTAGAGTCTACCGTTGGACAAGATGACTTATTAGATTTCAAAAAATCCATTGAAATGCAAGTTCGGCTAAGAGGTAATGGTGGTGGATATTCTAAGTCCGAGTTTGATAGGTATTTGGACGAGATGCCTGGTGAACATGAGCAAGGGTGTCATATATTGACATGGTGGAAATTAAATGGTCATAGGTATCCAATTTTAGCACGCATGGCTCGTGATGTTTTGGGAATGCCTATTTCTACGGTAGCCTCAGAATCCACATTTAGTGCCGGTCGTCGTCACCTCACTCCATTTAGAAGTTCTTTGTCTTCTAAGGTGATCTCTAATTAAATTCTTTCTTACCATTACTTTTATACAACTTATTTTGTGTTAGTCATATCATAATCGTTTTATATTTTATTTATCTTATGTTAATAAAGCTTGTGGAAGCGCTTTTATGTACCCAAGATTGGATTCGTCCGAGAGACGAAAGTGGACTTAACGTAGAGGCCAAGTTGAAAGAATTAGAAAAATTCGAACAAGGTCAGCTACTCATCTTTTATAAGTTATTTTAAATATATATACATATATATACTTATTGTTTAGTATTTTAAACTTATTATTTATTTTGACTAGAGTTGGAGAATACAACAATTGTTGACGGACCATGACGATTTTTCGGACTTTGGAGTCTTCGACGTTGCTTATCATTGAAGATTTGAAGGATCGTAGATCGATCGGATAGTTCTAATTTCTAAAGTTTTTTATTAGACACTTGAATAGTTGAATTAGTTCATTGATTTTGGTATATTATTTGTTATTTTTAAGACTATGAGAGATTGTTTTTAATAAGTTTATATAAGGCGGCAAGAGGCATAAGACGCTATATTATTTGTTTACGTACACAAATAACAAGTCATTTGATTTATTTGTGGTTAAGTACTATTTTTATGTTTGTTTAGATAACTATATTGGGAGTTTTGGGACACACGGAGTATAATTGAATTAACAATAAGTGGACATTATCCTAAACTTAGCTATCTAGTGAAAGAAGAAAAAGTACACTACGTCAATACAAGCTAGAATAACAACTTGGTTCATCTAGACTAGACTAGACTAGATGATCTAGTAAGAACTTCTTACTACTGCTAGAAAAAGTACCCTAGTTGCTACTTGCTAATGTTAACATTGTTAAGTACGATAGAGTATGTATGTCAGTATGTGTACATTTTTTGCTGCTAATGTTACTGCTGCTGCTGCTCTTTTGCCGGTCACTGACATTGATATAGAGTAATTTACTCTTTATCTGCCGGTCAGGGTCATCATCCGGGTTTGGACCGGACCTAAGGGTCGGTCTCGGTCCGGTCCCCAAGCCCCAAGGTCCGGTCTGCGGGTCAGTATTTCAGAGACAGCCGGTCCCCGGTCTGAGCCGGTCCGGTCCGGTCAGGGTCGGGTTTGGACCGGTGTACAACCCTACCAGCAACCTACACGCTCCAGGAGTCAGCACTTTGTGAAGGACAAGGACAACAAATTCCCCCTGAGTTGATTACAAGGCAGAATCTTGGAGGCTTAACACCCAATTATTCTCTCATGCTGACCAGCATGCAGGCTACCCCAGGTAACATTCTGTCTAGTTGTTCTCTTGGGGCTAACTCTTTCTCTATTACAGGTACCTCCAGCCAGCAGGTACCGAATGAGCAGTTTAGGTCTATCACCAATGCAGCCCCTCTGTCCAACATCTTTGCTAGCCAGCCCTGCTCTGTGGAACACACTCTTGTAGGAACAACGCCAGAAGGTAATCCCTTTGGCTTTGTTCCGCCTGTCTCTAACCCTTCTGCAGGAACAGGAGGACAGGTGGAACAACAGCTCCAGGAACTCAGAGACATGATCTAAAAAATACCTGGCATGTCGCGCCCCATTGAGAGAGCAGCTCTGCAGAGTTACGCAGACTCTCCTTTCGTAGACGGCATAGCTCTTATCAATGTGCCTAAAGGATTCAAGCAACCCACAATGACGTTATACGATGGGACCGACGACCCGTCAAATCATGTAAACCAATACAAACAGAAGATGATGGTTGTAACAGTTACAGGACCCCTGAAAGAGTCATGATGTGCAAGGGCTTTGGGTCCACCTTAGCGGGGGCAGCACTGCAGTGGTTCGTCAATCTACCGAATAGATCTTTGGCATCTTTCGCGGACTTAGTCAATGCATTCAACCAACAGTTCGGTAGTAGCCGTAAGACAGACAAGCAGACAAGCGACCTCTATCGCGTTATTCAAAGGTATGATGAGCCTACTCGAGAATATATGTGCAGGTTTAATACGGAGAAGGTACACATTCCTAGATGTTATATTCCCACCGCGATTGAGGCCTTCAGGCAAGGGTTACTCCCAAACTCCAGCCTATACAAAGAATTGACAAGGTACCCATGCAATACCTTCGAGGATGTACAAGTAAGGGCAATGAAAACAATTAGATTAGAGGAGGACACATGTCTATAAGCATATGTGGTACACTTGAGGTAGGTTGTAACTCAATAAATTCATTACCTTCTTTATATTTTTGAATATATTTTTGAATAACTACTGACTTGATCGTCGGAGGGCCGTTGGCTAAGCCAACGGCCAACCCTAGCAACAATATTCTTGCAGGACGGTCAGGAGTTCCCCTGCCAGCACGTTGTTCCTGCAGAGTGACCTCATTCTGCCTGAAGATCACCCTGTCAACAGGATGAGTTAATATCCATGCAGAACAGGTTACGCTGCCTGCAGATCCAACATGGTGTTGATATATAACCTGGGGGCAATTCCCACAACTGTACTGCCAGTGTTCAGGTAGGTCCTAAGGAGTGTATGTCCTCCAGCAAGGAGACAGAAGGAACGCCTGGAAGTTAACCAACATACAGTAGCTGCAGGAACCAAGGGCACTTTGCAATGTCCGTGATATAGCGCAAGTTCCTCCTCAGCAGGGGGAACGACGAGCAGGAGTCCCAGTCTATTTTGCATGCCCTCCACATTGGGCCTGTGAAAGTCATGCAGGGGGCAAGACCCTCTCCAACAATTCGCCAGCAGGCATTACAGTACTCAATTTATCAGTTATATTGTCATACATGACCTACCAATTACATTATTTGGTACAGGTAGCTAACTCAAATTTTCTACCTTAATTTGGAATTTGAATTCTTCCTTCAAAAAGAGCCAAAACAATACAACAGTACAATCTCCCCGGGGGAACTACATCGTGCGCGTGGTCGAACAGAAACCCCTAAGGTCCGCCAGGACAGACAGACTCCAGCACCACCAAAGTCACCACTACATAGCGTGGCGTACAGTCGGGCGACTAAATCCCAGAGCCACCATCTAAAGTCCTGCCGGCCTACATCCGCAGTGCATTCCCCACAATGCACTCCCAACAAACAGTGCATGCACGACATAACATTTACAAACGCGCGCTACAAACGATAAATACATACTAAATACTTCAGAAACACAAACAAATAGAACTGAACAGTTCTAACATAGAGTACGTCTGCACCCCCGTAGGTGCAGACCACAACAAAGCCATGTGCTCCACCACTAACATTTTTCAGGTCGGCGTAATTACTACATGAGCAAGCTCGCTCGAGGTTCTCATCACCGGGATTACCCTTGGCGATCACAGCGGCAAAGTCAGGAGGAGGTTACCTCCTGAAGCATCCACCATTGGGAACCCAACTTTCACCAGCAGGAACACAACTTACGTCTGCAGGATTCAACCTGATACCTACGTGGTCATGCTTCCATACCAGCAGGAACAGGGAGACGGAAATCAGCTAGAACAACAGGGTATTGTCCAGCAAGAACGAGCAGATCAGAATACCAGAAAACAAGGGGTACATGACAGAGGTTCAAAATATTGTCCAAGGTACACAACAGGCACGTACTCGTTCCAGCAGAGTACCACCAGCATAGATGGAACAACGTGTTCCAGCACCACTAACCAGCAGGAACCTGAAGACTAATTTTTCTTCTCAACGAAGTCGAGAAGCAAAATTGGGGGCAATTGTTATAGCCAAAATTTACAATTTTCCACTTGAATATGTGGGATCTTAAGAGTGGTTCATCATGGAGGGAGTGGACTGATGACATGGAAAGAAAAGGTCAACAAACTAACTCCCCAAAAAGAGGAGTAGTTGAGAAAGAACAGGAGAGCATCCAGGGAGAACGCTGAGGAGGAACGGGTCAAAGGAAGGAACTATAATAGCAGCTGGAACAAGTCAACAACAGCTTCCTAGAATTTAGGAGCAGTTAGAATAAGAGACTTAACAGGCGGAACAGAGTGGCGCAAATCCAGCCTCCTACCAGGAGGAACGTTCCTCCTGCCAGAAGGAACATGAACCAGTCAACAACTAATCCCTTGAAAGCAGGGAGGTTGACTCGGCAGGCCGAACGAAGTAGCACGAACTCAACCTTCTGTCAGGATCCTGCCAGAATCCTGTCAGGAAGAACAAGAATCAGTCAAAGAACAAAGCCCGCAAAATCAGGAGCCGTTGAGGATTTTCAGGAGGATAAGCTGAAGAGTAACGGCAGAAATAATTAGGGTTTTGAAGGCATTAGGGTTTTGAAGGCTTATAAATACAGGAGATCCAAGGCAGAAGAGGGCAACCTATTTCAACACCATATCCAATCCAATACTACTCCATCTCCTAGAAAATAAGTCTCATTATCATTATTTGAAACTCTCAAGCATATTGTATTTTCCGTCTGGTTCTTTCTCATATCTCCATTAACAAAACTTAGTACAATATTTGGCGGGATTCCGACTCCCCCCGCGGTTTTTCCCGATTGGGGTTTCCGCGTCACCATTTTCGTGTGTCCTTTTTTCATTACTCTACATTTATTGTTATTTTCGTCATTACTTTTACTTATTTTTCATCCGTATTCCGTCACAAATCACATATAAATTAACCTCCTTTTCAAGGCTAAAAAGAGTAGATCATTTTGACCCGTCAACGAACGATTTAATATGTTTAGGTAATTTTTTACCAAAAACAGGTTTCACATTTGAGTCTCAAAGTTCAAACTCCTTACAAGAAAACACACATACACTGGCAATTCAATTGAACAGGGCAATAAGGAAGCAATGTCGAATAATTTTTCTTTTGACGACTTCAATAACAAGAGGTACATATGATTAGACTATGTACGCAAATTATAAGGCCATTAAGCCTGGAATTTTTTACTTAACTAGGGGTCAAACACCAACTATGTAACAAAAAAATAGGGCAGGTTTGAAACTATTTATAAAAAATGGGTCTACGTCATTTTTTTCGCGTTTTATTATTATTTTTTCACAATTGGACTCGTCTAATGTAGAAACCCAATATTTTGTTGTGGACTTTTTATTTTGGACTGGTCTAGTGATCCTTACATTAGGGCTAGTCCATGTTAAGCCTAGCCCACAAATATAAACCAGGAGATTGAATTCTGTTGTGGTCCAAATAGATTGCAGCAAAATTCATTGGACTTGATCTCAATCATTTTTATTATTATGTTTTTATTTAGTGATGAGCAGAAGTAACTAAATCGACAGTCGGAGCAATTTTATTTACGTTATTGAGGTCAATTTAACAAATATACCCGAGTTAAAGTTTGATTTTTTCATTCATAAGAGTCGGAATTGAACCGGACAACAGATAAATCATAGATGTTTACAAATGCAATTAAAGTGTGTGATAACGTGGTGCATATTACAAAATGTTTAGAATGGCATATCGACAATTTCGTTGCTTGGATAACTTGTATATAAAACTATAAATTGTGGCCAGTAATAGATGAAAAGTTTTGTTAACGACAAGCTCTTTACCAATTAAAGTGTGATAACTTGGTATACAAATTAAAAATCTCTCATAAAGTGTGACTATGGCACTCTAAAATCACTAAAAAACACATTGACCGTGATAAAATCACGACATGCATGTTTATCGTTTATTAAATTCGGAGTCGTTTGGTTGTCTCTACAATTCATGGGGAGTGAAAAATCCCATGATGAATAGACGATTTATAAACTTGTTTGATTCCCCAAAAGGGAGGAATTTAAGTTAGCTCTTTGACGAGCCAAACGACTCCTAACACTAAACAACATTCACTTTTCTAGGATGTCCTGGTACCTTGGTCGGAGCAAAACAACCAAATAACCATTTAACATTATGACTTTTTGTGAGAAGTTTTTAAATGTATTCGGTATAACATGTTACTGTTGTTTGTATACCACTCTTCAATTATTGAGAAAATCGATATTGACTGTATTTTCTATAATTAACAAAAATAACAAAACATAATGTAAGTGAATTGGTGCATTCTTATTACTTGAGATGTTCATTACAATCACTATGAAATTGCGAATGTTGAGTTAGTTCCTAATTTATTGAAAAATACTTATGTGTTTATGTAATGTTGATGTTTATTATATAGCAACTATTTCATGTATTAAATTTTGGGTTGGGAATTGAAGATAATTAAGGTAAAAAACAATTTTATTACTTCATATGGTACCAGTGTGCATTGAACATGTATTTGGATATATGCATGTTAGTGAGACATGTATAAGTAGATATTGCACAACACTGTACTCATTTGAAACAAGTATTAGCGTGGTGAGAAGGGTATGGTACGAAAATTGTACCCGCCATGGATGGCGGGGCAAGATCATTAGAATGGTATGTGCATCATATATATATACCTATTTTGTGCTACCAATAATTAAACAAAAATTAGGGTTACTATTATTAATTTATTACGTTTTAGAGCAACTCTGATGAAAAGTCATAATCTTCACATCAGCTTTTTGAACTATAACATTTTTAAGCTACAAACCCCCTCAATGGTTAAGCTATTAGAGTCGTTTGCTTAAATGGACCCACATATATGTTTTTGTGGGTCCATTTGAGCTACTAGCTCGATGAAGCTAGCTGATCAAACTAAGCTACTTCATGTGGAGCTCTCAAATGGTCGAGTAACTAGCTTGAAACTTTTAAAATTTGCAAGCAAGTCCTTTGCTGAATCATTGGAGATCGACCTCTTATTAGTTATGTGTTGAAGAATTTAAATTATTGAGTTATATTTTCGTGATTAAACTAACTTTTACTGAAAATATTATTGAAAAAATAATGGTATAACGGATTAGTGAGTAAATGGAGTGGCTACGGGTTCAAATTTCCACGTGTATGATCGGGCATGGTTTTGAAACCTTGTATCCGACATGGATTGTGGGGTCTGAAATCAGATCAGATCGGATGAGCAGGAAAACCAGACCGGTTAGAGTGGGACTTGTAGCGAACCGGGAACCCTGTAGGTCCGAATTTTCCGAGGTGTGGACCGGACCGAACTAGCACAGGAGGAAAGCTTTCGATTTTTTCCCTAAGTGTGGATTGGACCGGGCCGTTAACCAATTTTCTACTGAACCCGGGGGTCGGGCCTGAGTGTTTTCGGTCCGGTCTTATCCGGCCTGTCCGCCTGTCCGGTCCAAACCACTCTTTACTTTTTAAACACCCTATGAGAGGATACAAACATGACTACATAAGTTTTCTACAAGCACCTCCTTCCCATCCTAATAACATTCCTACATTCCTACTTGAAAATAAAGGAAATTAAAGTAGGTACAATTGAAGAAAGTTTGATGAGAAACTTTAAAGCATATTAATTGATCTAGATATTAACTAGTGTTTAATGATGCCAAATTAATATATAAACACATATGCAAATTCGGTTTTTCTAACATGTGCCCACTAGGCAAGAATTAAAACTAAAATGGAAAGAATTAAATGATGTTTTTATGGGAAATTGAATTTTACTATTACTTTTCCTATTATTTAAAAGAAAAACATTTAATTCTTTCCATTTTAGTTTTATCTAGGCACATGTTAGAAAAATCGATGCAAATTTTACCACATATGAAGTAGTACTCGTAGCCTATATAAGTGTACTGTGTACTAATAATCGGGTCACTATGGACTGTGAAGGGTCTCAAGGAATTAATATTGGATCAACTATATCTGTATTATCTCATTAGTGACTTTGTGACCCACCCAAATTTTATAGGCCATAGTTTGACAGCCTTCAAATTTAAGGCAGTCCTATACTTTAGTTACCAGTATATGTCTTGTTTGAAACTCTCACTTACATACAAGGGGGTTAGATGCTCTAATTTGGTAAAATATATTATTTGTTTTTTTCTTTAATTATGCAAGAGTTTCATATCAAATTTTATTTTCAATGATTTAGTTAACCATGTTATAAACTAGATGTATAAGAGCATGAAAACAATGATTAAAACACACCGAATCGTCTTCGGTTTCGTAATAGAACAATTCGGCACTTATAGTAGTGTTGAGTTGTTCCGAGTGTGGTACTGAGATAAGGTGGTTTACTATGTTATTGGTACAAATAATTAGGGGTGTTCACCGGTACAGAACTGGACCGGTCCGGACCGTGCCGCAAAGATCCGCACCGGACAATCCCATACCAGAAAAATGGAGACGTACCGGTTAGATAGGGACTCGGCCCGGAACCCTTTAGGTCCGGGTTTGGCCCGGACATATTATATTTTAAAAGGTAATTTGAGCTTATCTTTTTTGCTTGGACCGGATCGGATCAGATCAAGGGTTGGTCACTATGTTTCTGTGGACCCGGAGACCGGACCAGATTATATTCGGTCTAGACCGGACCGACCGGTCAATCCGAGTTGGTCCGATTTATCGATCCAATCTACTTTATGAACAACCCTACAAACGACATAGATGTAACCAACTTTATGTTTTTTCTTGTCAATCTTCTCTCATATATATATATAATGAGGGAAACAAGGAGTTTGTTTATGAAGAGTTGTAGTTATTCAGAATTTGTCCACCAAAGTTAATAACGGTAAGGGAAATGAATTGGTATCAAAGTTAGAAAGACCCCTGTCATAGATAGTCATGTGAACGAAAATTATACCTTCGCAATTATAGAAGCGTACACTCCGTACTTCCCGAACTTACATTATATTATATCGAAATTATCTATCTATAAACCAAATCTTTTTTTTTGCAGCAGTAAAAACATAACCTACTATAAATCCAACGCACTCTTTGCTAGCATATGTGCTAGAACATTTAGAGTTCGCGGGATAAAACTAATACTAATACAGTGGAAATTGGGGAGCATGTATATAATATCCTTGATAATGCCCCTAGTTTTTTGCTGATGTCTAGCAGCTCCTGCAATCTGAAGAAGAATTTGAAGGCAGTCGGAGGACGCTTGCAAATGTAATATCTGCATACGAGTAGCCCATGCAATAACTGCTCTGATTCCCATAGCTTCAGCTTGAATTGCACTTTCAGCTAAAATTTTCTCTGCATGACGAAATATCATTTGACCATCTGAGTTATACAATACCCATCCCACTGACGCCTTGGATATGGTTAAAAGAATCGGTAATTACACTGAAATCACCAACAAACCACCCGTCAAAAATGCCATTTAATCAAGTATTACGATTTTCTTCTTGATCACTTGGATTGAAAAGCCACAAGAACTTAGTCTATACATAATTTAAGATTTTTTTTGTATATCATTCGGTTCGGTTTGATTTTGAGTCGGACACGATCACTTGGCGGTAAAATTTCCCCTCATGAATCTTTAACATTGCTGCAAGCCCGCATTCCTAGGGTTGGAATTCGAGAGGTTTAGTTAATGTAAGACAATCATGTGTCAATAATAACTTATCTAAGTAGTCATGGATATTCAACTACTTATGTAGAATTTTTATAGTCATATATATCCCTTCTATAGCAGAGGAATTGCAATTCATGTGATTTGCAAAATAAGTGGGTTGTTTGTTTACCCAAAATCACATGAATTGAAGTTCCATAGGAATTCTAATTCCTCCATAATGGAGGAAGTTGCTTACCTAGGTAAGTGGGAATTCCTATGGAATTCACTTCCTATATCACAACCAAACAAGCTTCCTCCATTTCATGTGAATTGCAAATCATGTGAATTGTTACTTCCTTGGAAGTGCGATTCCCCCTTGCGAACCAAACGACCCTTATTGGCGACCGAAGAGGAACATATAGTCATATATATAATATATCCCACAAAAAATCAACAAACGAGTAAATTAAATGAAATACATAATAAGTTGTATAAGACTTATATATCGCACAAAGGGTTTTACGAAAGATCAACTATATAAAAACTAAAGAACGATACGTGATACGTCAAAGATGCCATTTTTTCCCCTGTAAATCGGAATATCCACCGTCAACATATGAGCATTCCGTCGCGACTTGATGAATAATACCGGGAGATCTTTGAGCGTTTGGAAATAGTGGTGAGAGCTAATCGTAATTTATTTACTGATGTTTCCCATCAAGAGATCAGGCATCAGAACAACATTCATGTTATTTCAGAAGTTTAATTGCATGTGATTTAAACTTCTAAGCTGTTCATTTGTTCTTTTTTGTTATGGTACGGTTATGAATCATATATAACAGTCTTCAAATAGTTATATATATTTCACCTAATATCATGTCCTTCTTATAAATGTTTGTTTAAATGAGCGTACTACGTCGCGGGTAATATGCGAACTCTCAATTTCACTGTTGGAGTACGAGAGCTCTTACTATACAACTTGAGTTAACTCTTGCTCTTTCATTCTCATTAAATTTAAAGGAGTCGAAATCCGCAAAATGCAACCAACATTATTCTCTTCATTTTCTAAAAGAAATAGGTCCATTTTCCTTTTAACTCTCAAAGATTCATCTTGATAGGTTTTAGAGAGATTGGTATTGTTTTATAATTGCTTGATTCTTCTTATTCCATTAATTAGAATGGGTATTTATACAAAGATAGACTCGTAACCTTTGTCTAGCTCAAAGGTCACCATTAATACCAATATAATGACACTAATTATTATTATCTCATAATAATTCACCTTAACTCCTAATATTCTAATACATCCAGCGATAATCTAACGATTTAGGTTTTTTAACGAAAAGTATGTAAAGGTCGGGGATACAATGAAAATAGAAATGAGATACTCGTATTATAATATCTACGGTGAGGAAAGTGGATCTTTCATTAATTTCTTTTAATTAGGACAGGATCCAAACACCATAGTATGGGATATGGATATATGAGATTAGCCATTGGAAGTGATCATATCAAATAAACTCGTTCTTGTATTTGACGATGCATAGTTTTCAGGTGATTGGTTAACACACAAATTTATACGAGACCCTTTTATAGACTCCATACCAAAAAAATATTTCTAATGGCTTAAAAAAAAATATACAATTTTTTTTATTGAGAACAAAAATGTCTTATAAAACAGTTATTCTTAAGGGCTTACTTGAGCTAGGAATAAAAGAAAAAAAATGAATATGGGAATATATGTATGATACTCTTTTCAACGTTTTGTATGAAAGTTTGTTTTCACCCCGCCGAGATCTATACCCTTGTAAAAGGGTAATATTTATTATAATAATACCTAGTACCCACCAACCTTTGTACCCTTGGTAATAATAAATGGGGTAAAAGACGCCACATGTCATAAGAAATTCATTATCCAAATAATTAACTACTCAAATAATTAATTATCACCCATCTAAAATATAATTCTAAAATTATTCGTTTAATTTCTAGCAAACCCTAATTCCTATACAAATTAAATTTGAAGCATCTTAGAATTTAGATTAGTAACTAGTATTGTACAACCATAATGAATCTAACCGAGGCACTGAGTTTATGAACTACATAACAAGTACTACCTCTGTACCGGTTATGCGCGCACTTAGTCGCATTACAATAAAGGGGATGGGGGATCGAACCTGGGACCTATTGTCCACAATATATCCGTCTTAATTACCACTAGACTAAGACATCTTAGGTTGTTTATCTTTCTATATTAGGAAGCTAATTTATGACTAATTTGATCAGTCAATGAGACTATTATCCACTTGTCATTCACCAAGTATAACCAAAAGTGGTCTCGTATCCTTTCCTTAATATAATTGTAGCAAAAACAAAGGTAAATAAATAACCGGGACGAATGGAGCATAATAAAACTGGTTGTATATATAATCCAGTTACAGCCTTAGATTGCATTTTATCATCGTGGTGGTAACATTATTATTATGTCAGCGTAAATTTATGGAAAAAGGTATTGTACATCAGAGGTAGTACCTCAGATTTAATTTATGAGCAAAGAAATAAATTATTTGAGTTGCCTACTTTGTTAGCATCGAAAAATTTCTAATCATTAACATAAACTTCATGAGAATAGACATAAATTTTTCTGAGTGTGAAAATAAACTTTTTGAACTTCTTATTCTGAATATCCTAGTAAAGTTTCTTTTTTACTCCTCTGCATCGCAAAAAAAAAAATATGGATATCGTACTTAAATTTATTTTGAGTTGTATAAATACTCTCGCATTAAAAATTTACGAGTATTCTAATGAAATTTTTTACGTTTAATCCTCTGAGTCGCGAATTTTATGACTTCTTTTAGCATCGTAATAATTTTTTCGAGCTATATAATTTTATCCGCTTAGATTCCGAGTATGCTAGCATTAGACTTGTGAGCATCGCAATAAAACTTTTGAGAGAAAAAAAGCTTTCGAGCAAGGTAATAAAGTTTTTGAACTCTTTGAAGAATAACACTTATACCCTTAAAAATAATATATCTGATGTATAATCCACTAAATGTAAATTTACTTCCTTATATGTTGGTCGTTATTTGACTACTTCCAAAAACCTTAGTAGTCCAAGTAATCATTGAGCAAGCAACGTGAACAACGAGTTTTATATTTTTGGAGGAGACGAAACATTCGCATTTGTTACATAATGATAGTATAAATAAAATTCACATTTTTTTTCATATAAATATTATATATTCAACTAAAAGCATGTGTAAATAAAATGGTTAAAGTATCATCGTAGAAGAGAACTTTCAGGAATTTTATGCGTTTTTTATTTATGTTTTTATTTATTAACAAGCGAAGTACATATATAATTATATATACACTAGTATACTAGCTATGATGCATGCTTGGAGCTCAAAATAACATATTGACGTGTATTTTATCAAATAACCAAGAGGCAATGTTCTCTAAAATCTAACCGAGAAATGGTAGAATCGAGCAATTACAAAACCAATTATATTATCAAACTATAAAATCTAACTTTATATCAGAGTGATGTAACTAAAAGGTCATAAGTTCAAATCTCACTACTCCTATTTATAAAGTGGAATATTAAGCACCAGATGGAGTCGCGTACAGCCCGCAGTTGCATCCACACTTCAAGTCCAATGGACATTCGTGTGAGGGGTGTGTCAAAGTATATATAAAATAAATCTAAGAACTCCAACCACCAACTTAAACTTTTGGTTGAGATGGTTTCTTGACACTCAAACTACGAAAATGTAATATAACAAGAAACCCTAATAAATTGAAGGTAACCGTCTTAAGCTTACAACAAATTATTATAATAAAGAACCACATAACTTGAAAATAAACAGTCTTAATATAAACCCAAGACGATTATAATTTGTAAACGAGATCGATTTTTGTGGAAGTTGATAAACTTGACATACATTATGATTCAATATACATGTACTAGTAGTAAATAAGTACATTAAAATGAATCTCCTTGAATAATAATGTCATGGTTGGAAGCTTTATTGAATACAATTTACTAGTATTCATGGTGGGCATTGATAGTATAGACCAATACCCAAGAACACTAATGGCTAGTAATATCAAGGTTGGTACATTTTGCAGAAGTAGAGCAAAATATGGCATGAATGAAGGCCTCACAAAAGTAGTGTTGAAATTAATGATTTATACAATTATATATACGTGTATTCATTTGCTATCTAGTGTAATAATGAATAATGGAAGATGTAATTGTAGGAAGCTTGGGAAGGTAGAGCTATTATAACATTCCTAGCTTATAGTATATAATATATAGAGTATAAAAGGCTAATTAAACGATCATATTCGAAAGCTATTGACCCTGTTTGGTAAATGGTATATTACAAATATTTTGACATATTGAAGGTTTAGGTATATTTGACTAATTAACATAATATTTTGAGTGTTTAAATAGTAAGTAATATATATATTTTTGGTACATAAAAGTAGGGTTAAGGGTAGGTCAGGGCAGGCCACCGACCTTATTGATAACCTAAAGTGATGTTTACAGACCGCGCGCCTCCCAACATGTCATATCTTTACTCTTCGGAAAATGGTGTTTACAAATCGATCGCCTACCAACAAGGCAGACCCCCAACCTCATTGAGGATTTAAAGGGGTGATTACAGATCGCCTGCGTACCAACATGGCTATATCTTAACTCAATGGGAAAATGATGTTTATATTAAAGATCGATAGGCTGCCAACCGGGTTATATTTTAACTCAATGGGAAAGTGGTAATTACAACTCGATTGGCTACCAATAGGGCATCATGACTTGATTTTAACTCAATGGAAAAGTGGTAGTGTTTATAGATCACCTATCAACATGACTATAGAACGAAGGTAGAGCTAGTTAACTATTTACCATTCGAGCCAACCCTTATTGGTAGTAAGTGATACGAAGTATATTATAAAATGGTAGATTGAAGCATAAACTATCATTTTAAGTTCAATATGTTCCTCTTCCGACCATATTGACCCGTTAATAACGATGTTTGCTATTAATAAGTTCTTTAAACTTAGATTATGTTTGACCTAGTTCAAAGTGTTTTCTTTGTTGCCAAAAAAATACAAATTGGTTAAGCACACAATTACTCAAAAGTTAAAAATAATTTCTTAAAAACTCAACTATTATTGCGCTCTTTTAGCTTTGAAAAACACTTGTGAGTTGTGATAACTTAAAGTTGAGAAATAAAAACTTATTTTTAATAGATCAGACCAAACATGCTCTTAATCAATCTATTTCTACTTATTATAATAATTCATTAAATACCAAACAGTGCAAACATGCTAAACGATTGTCTTTCTGCGTGAGACCATCCTCGATACATAATGTTACATTTAATATATACAATGTGGAATATAAATAAGGTTCTAATATATTAATATATATATAGTAACAAATGTGAAATGTATACTTTTTTTAGATGCTGAGAGAAGCCACAACCGCTACCTTTGGTGTGCACTTGGTAAACCCTCCCATATAGAGAGACTTGAACCTGCGACTCTTTAGAGTTGCACCAAAGTTTTAACCATTAGCTAGCAATTGTCTACTGATATTGAAATTTAAAAGTTATTTGTTAACCTCGTAGTCTTTTTTGTTCTGATAATTTCTTTACGTTTTCGTTATTTGACAACCTCAATCATTTCTCTCTGTTTTTTTTTCTCGTGCACATATTATTTTTTTGCTCTTTGTAATTTTGAACGTATTAATATTTTAATTCCCGAATCTCTTTGGTAAAAACAATAAAGTAGAAAATTGACTATAAAGGGGGTAGTATAACATTCGAGCAAGCTCTTGTAAGAATGTATTGACTATATATATTGTCATGGACTCATTGGTGTGATCACAACACAATGTAATTAAATTGCAACAATAAGTCTCTCTTAAAACGGATATATCCGTCTTAAGTTAAAATGTACGACTCAAGTAATATTCACTTGTATAGATAGGTCAAAAATGAAATGTCTAGGGAATAAATGACAAGAAGTTTGTCTAGTCTATACAAACGAGTCATTATTTAACCCGTCTTAAACCTTATCGGATACTTCCGTATTTCCGTCTGAAATGAGAATTCGTGAAATTGCAAAGAGACTCTTTATGTTAACCAAATACCAAACCGGCAAATCCACTACTTTTACTTGACCACCATTGAAAAATTTGTGAATAAATGAATAATTATGTGATTTATTTGTGGCTATACACAATATACTTTTCATTTACCTATTTGTGTCCTATTCGCAAGTTAACACTAGAAAATACAGTACGACTGTACCAGTATCAGATCGTACTTTAAAAGTCCACCACCGTGATGAAAAAAAAAAACCGGAAAATGAGGTCGCGTTCAGGATGGTGGTATTGAGTCTCGGTGCCTCGCACAGTCACACGTACAACATGCCGTGTCCATTATAGCACTTTATTACTCTTTTTGTCCCGATCAACTATTATCATTTGATTTTTGAACAATATTCATAAGTTCATATAATTTTTGATACAATATTTAAAATATAACGTAAAATATAGTCATATACTCATATGAGATTTTGTTAGATCTGTATTGATGAGTATATCAAGAATATCAAAAACCATAATTTTTACAAGTACGTAGGTAAAGATATTAACGAAATGAAATGAGAATCGTCAAAACGTGCAAAAGCCAAATTATAACAATTGACTGTGATAGAGGGAGTACTTTTTCAGAAATTTATGTTATTTTAATCCTCTATTTACACGCATCGAGTGTCGATGTTGATTATGAAATGTTTTATCGTTCCCTGAAAAAAAAAAAAAAAGTATACTCTCCATACATCGTAAACTTTGTCCATGAAAAAACGACTAAATCTCAAAGAATTTGAGTAATTGAGATTTGAGTCCATGCAATTACCTTGACATATTATATTTTTATTTATGTTTAGAAATAGTGTGTTAAAAAGATAGGTGATAGAACACAAGATAAGACACGAAAACATTATCGATGTTCGTGTTCCCGCCGTTCCGCACATAGAGAAGGAAAACTAAAAAAGTAAGGAATTTAGGATCGATATGCAGACTTACTAAATAAGGATCATACAGTTTTCCAAGTTAGAACTTAAATAGTTTGATGAACCGGGCCAATGCAGCAAATTTCAGGCATGCAACTAATAGACTTAAATAGTTGTGGTCCAATTTGCTGAATTTTGAAATATATGAATTTAATTAGGATTTATTGCAAAACCTAGCTAAAAATACTACAAGGTTTATATAAACATCCGGAGGTCATGAGTTCGAGTTTATGGATAAACCGTGTTGAAATCAAATTTAAATGTAGAATTCTGAATAAAATTGGATGATGCAAATAAAAAATGTTGGAGATCAAAGTAATAATTGACCGCTATACCGGTCAAAACTGGTCCAGCCCATGCGTAGAATGTACAATCCGAAATAAACTTGATGTTGACCAGGTTCGTAAATTGTAACGGCCTAAACTCGACATCATTAGATTTAAAACAACACAAAAACAAACACGTGATGATTCAAAAATCAAAATGATTGATTGGAAACGAAACAACCCATTAACACTGGTTTGATTTAACTTGACCTGAACTAAAATAAAGCATGAATTTAAACCAACCAACTCAGAACTCTAATCCAAAATAACCCGATCCAAATTCAATCTCGATAATCGGACTACAAGTCTACAACAAACCCCCTTATAAGTTTCCATGATTTACATGCCTTGAATGCAAATGAAGTTCAATGAAGTGGAGAGTATAGTTTGAGTTATTTGTAGCTAATTGCCCAACCATTAATTAAACAATGACGCACAATTAGTTAAACATTTATAAGCCATCACATGTACTGTCCCATAATTTTCTTCTTTTTATTCAATTCAGTTTCTGTTTTTTTGTGCTAAAATTAAATACTACAGTACTTATTATTAATTAACAATTTGATTTTTTAAATACATGGTCCCTAACTTCTTCCAACACCAAAAAATAATAATATTAGAAAATTATCCAATTTTGACTTTACAAACTCTTTATACAAACTTATTACTTTTGTCAACTTCATTATTTCATGCAAACTTCTAAACTTTGTCATCAACAAATTAAATGTAACGTTTAACAATACGTAGAAGTAGCAAAATGCTAGATAATCATTGATATAATTCATCTAATATCGGCATTCATACGACGAAATAATTCATCAAAATTAAACAAAAATAACGCGTAAAAAAGGAGTACTACTAATATATATTCTACTGAACTCGTAATTAAAACGAGATTTAATTTAGATTAAATTTCCATTTGGTTGCAAAGAAGACGGGTGTTTTTAATTCGATTGATATGAACCTACTTTATACCAACTTTTATCACCCCGTCTTATGAGCAACCAAACACGACCTTACCAATAAAACATAAACAAACAAAGAGACAGATAGAAACTTAGTTTAACTAATTCGACATAATTTTTAGTTGTTAATATATATATATATATATATATATATTTTTTTTTTTAATATAAATAGATAATACGCAATTGGGCATGATCATAACTTGTCACCCGTCAGCATTAAAATTTCCCTTTTAAATTTTCATAGACGGCGAGACATGAAGATAATTAATTAGTTAATTACTTGCCAGACCACCGTCATTGCCACCGTTGTTGAGGTAGTTGTTAGGGTGCTGGAAGTCGAGGAGGACCGTACTCTTACACTTAGGGCACCTCGGGTCGACTTCAGACAACATGACATACATGAGGCACCTCGGGCAGCCGACTAAGACCATTGAAGTTGTCTCGGGGCTGCTCGAGTACTTGAGATTGTCTTCAGACGATACACATGATCTTGGTGGCGACACCTCTGGGGATGTTCTCGACATCCTGCGAGGTAGTCCCACCGCGTTGATATTATTAGTCGGTGGGACCCTCGCAGCTCGTCGTGGTGGTGATAAGTTCAATTTCAAATCGAGTTCTTGGTGGTTGACAATTCCGGATGACGATCCTCTGTTGTTTCTCCTAAACATTTTCTCGTTCACCTAAAACATAAGACAAGTCAAAATCGTTAGTAAAATATATATATATACCCTCGTGTTATAAAATAATTGGTCCCTTTTTAAAAAGTCGTAGGTAAAAGAGGAATTATTAGACTTACTTGTTGGAGGGTAGGGTTGAGATGAAAAGGGTTAGGTGATGTTATAATATTTTTTGTGTGTGTTAGAGGAGATTATATGAAGGTATTTATATAGGAGTAGTTCATGTGAACACCATTATATATAAAAGGGTATGTATGATTGTATGAAGAGAAGTAGGGGGTGTCTTAAATTCTTAATTAAAGAATCGACCAGAATTTAATTGAACTGAATTAAATTGTAACGGACGAGAGAGAAAAGATATATCGAAATTAATTAGTAAATGAAGTAGTCGTCGTAGTTGTAGTAGTAGTCGTCGTAGTAGATAGTATAAGAGAAGGTGGATGTGGGATTGAATTATAGAAGGAAAGAAAAGAGGTAGAGAAATTGTGAGGAGGAGGAAGAAGACGAGAGCAAAATTAAATGCGTTTAGGGAAAAATTAAATGAGAGTATTGGAAAAATATATTGAGGAGTTAAAGAAGAAGTAGAGAGAGTTATATTAGTATTTAGTAAGATTGGTAGTAATTGCTTGCTGTGTAAGCTGCTATGAGCCTTCATATACATTCATTATTACTTGTTGGCTACATACCCTTTTATTCCCACCATTTTTCTATTACAACTTTGAATAGACGATCTCGAATTCGACGATCTCTTACTAAGTTATTAAGATATTACTTTTGTTGTACCTATTTATGTATATTTTGGTACCCATTTTATTGTTGATTGTGAATCAAAATATCATTGTCATTTGGTACATATTATTATAACAATTGTACCTATTTTATTGTATATCGTGACCTTTTTCATTAGGTTGTCATAGTATAATATGTGTACCTATTTTAGTAGGTTTTGTACCATTTTTTCATCAATTTGTAATTGATCTCCTAATAAATTTAAGAGAGCGTCTCCCAGGGGACCTACTGTTTCTATTATTTATATAATGTAATAATTATAATTATAATTACAACAATAATAATAATATCAAAGCCTTAATCCCAAAATGAGTGGGGCCAACTAACATGAATTAACCTTTAAAACCATCTCTGGGTGATCGCACACCTCGTAATGCAAAATATAGAAAAAAGAGAAGTAAAAAGCAAAGAACCATTGACACATGTTGGGTTGCAAATCCATGCCCGGAATCGCTAGAATAAAGTTGAAATATGATCTTTATAATTGTCCACAAAATATAATAGTACGAGCCTTTTTCGGAAGGAGGCCAAGAGTAAATCTGTGAGGGCTTGCTTGGACAATATCATACTGTTATGAACCGTGGACGCCGACGAAGCACGAGACCCAACAAGAGGTATCAACGCTTAAGAACAACAAGTGGCATCAGAGCCTAAAGTTTGACGTGGGCTAGGCACAAGAAGATCAAACATCAGGCCCAAGACTTGAAGGGGTGACTTACATTATAAGGCGTTGAACTCCTATAGCTCAAGGGAGAGCGAACATGTTTGCGAAAGGCGACATGAGTCTCCAAGGTATGTATGATATTGGATGTGCAAGGTGTCTAGAAATTATGGCTGAAAGGTGTGGGGGTTCTCCATATAGATCACGGTTCGAGTCAAGACGATGGTGCTTGGTTTGAAGGAAGGATTGTTATGGTGCAAATTCGTGGCCCACACATCAGTAGAATAAAGATGAAGTAAGATCTTTATAAGTGCCCACAAACTATAATATTACGACGCCTTTAATTTGGGAAAGAGCCTACGAGTAAATCCATGAGATTGTGACTAAAACATACAATATCGTACTATTATGAACCATGGATACCGACGAATCAGGGCCCCAACAAGAGGTATCAATGCTTTCGCATAACAAGATGTTATAACAAAAACATGAAAGAACAAATAAAAACGATAAAGACAATAACGCATAGATTTACGTGTTTCATTATCGTTGTGTTAGCTACGTTCACATGACTGAAGTGATGAGAGTTTTATTGATATTGAGTAGTTTACAGAGTTTTAGATTCAGATTCAGAAGTTATGATATGAATAATAGTTAAGATACGGCTTAGAGAGTTTATATTATACGCTGTAAGATCTAATACAAAAAACCTAGAATAGGCCGAAAACATAACAACCTAAACACAATATAACTTCTCAATAGCTAAACCTAACAATTATGCATATCATAACTTCTGAATCTTAATCTGAAACTTTATAAACTCCCCAATATTAATAAAACTCTCATCCCTTCTGCCTCGTAGACTTAGCTAACACAATGTTAGTGAACCACGTAATGTGTGCGTTATTGTTTTTATCAATTTCATTTGTTATTAACAACATAATATAAAAATAAAGTTAAACATATATGTTTGAAAATCAAAGCTCAGATTCCTGTATACAAACTTAGAAATTAAATAAAAAATAGAACAGTATTTTGAAAATCGAAGTAATAATTAATGTTACGAAAAAACTTAAATACAAACTAAGTATTATTATGTAAGAAATTTTTAGGTACAACGTTTAATAAATATGAAAATAATATAAATAATATTTTTAAAAACAAGATATAAACATTCAATATTCCAGATAAGAGCATATATTAAAAATCTACATGTATCGTTTCCCTTAATTGTGCCTTCTTCGTCAGCATACCCTCTTGAAGCCCTAGAAATCTCATATTATTTTCTATCACTCTCAGCCAAGTTTATTTTGGTCTCCCTCTACCCCTAGCAACCTTTTTTGTTTCCGGGGTCTCCGTGCACTCTAACTGGTGCGTCCATAGATCTTCTTCTCACATGGCCAAACCATTTTAGTCAATTTTCAATCATCTTGTCATGTTCTATATTATCCCTTTCAATGAACCATTTATTCTATATTATCCTTTACGATGTCATATTTAATTTAAAAAAAATATGATATTACAAATTATATCTTTATCTGGTCACATGACCTTGCTCATGCGATTCATGTTTAAACCTAAATCAATTGTAAAGTGAAGTCATTATAATTTTTAACTTGGAAAATGTATCTACCATGATATAGTGATTTAATGTGTAGAACAGAAACATTTTTCGTTGACCTAAACATAATTGCATTATATTTTCTCTATTTTTATACTTTAGCTATACAAAACCCTCTATCCGCCTTTATTTCATATCATTTTTTGGTAGATTTTTTTTCCAGTCGTATTAAAAATAGTTTATTGATTTCTCGTGTGAATATAATAAAACGTTATGTTTTTGAGGATTCTTGAGATAGTAACTTAAAGATATTTTGAATGATCACATGAAAGTTGTTTATCAGCGTTATTTTCCATGATCTATGTCTTGACCTTGGATGGGGATAGTCTTAGTACTTCTATTAATTTGATATAAATTTTCATACTAGCAACTTTTTTTTTGTTAAATATCCACTTAATGATTATTATCGTAGCAAGAAACAATATGGTCCATTTCTTTTATGTTATCCTATATGACGTCTTATTTAACTTATAAAAAATGAAATTATAAAGTTATAGTTTATTTATCACATGACCTTGCTCATCTGATTTATGTTTAAAATTAAATCAATTAAAGTAGAAGTCGTTATAATTTTAACTTGGTAAATGCATGTATCTACCATGATAGAGTGATAATGTGATATACAGTGATTAATATGCAAAACCCAAAGATATCTCATCAGCCTTTATTTGATATCATTTTTTGGTAGATTTTTTTCCACTCAAATCAAAAACAATTTATTGGTTTATCGTGTGAATATAAAAAAACGTTATGTTTTTTGTGGGTTCTTGAGATAATAACTAATAAATATTTTGAATGATCACGTAAAAGTCGTTGTTAATCTACGTTATTTCTTGCACAAATTCTCATTTGTCACGGACATATCTGTCACAAGCTTGTGACGGGTCAAATATTATCCACATGAATAGGAAAAGACAATTCATTTAAAATTTGTTAGGTTTGTCTTATCTACCCATTTGGAAGATACTTAACCCTTTAAAAGCTTATGAGGGAGACTATATTTCTTGTTAGTTACCAAAGTTTTCTATCAATCAAACAACTACTCCCTCCACTTCTTTGTTTTCTTCCTTTTTCCATTTAAGATATTTCATGGTTTTCTTCCCATTTGAGAATTTTATATTTTAGTCGATTAATCTTGCAATACCGCGGTCGAAACCCTGGGTCGGAAGTGATCACTCTGGTAGTTTGTCAGGTTGTGTACATGGCCCACAGATCAACACGGGTCCTTTCCAACACATTTTGTCATCACTCATGAGCATCCCGGAAACCTTCCTTACTAGGATGTCACCCATCCAAAGTCTACTCTCAGTCAAACCTCCTTAATTTTTGAGTTCTTTTGCATGGTAACCGAAAAAGAAAGTGAACTTTGTTAATATGAATATATAGTACTTTTGATCCTTTTAAGCAATAGCTAGATTTTAAACCTATCAATGAACCTTTTCAAGGAGCTACTAGACGCATGTAATATTACACACCCCCACTGTAAAAACGCAACGCCCTCGTTGCTCCTACATTTCACCTAAAATTCCAAACAATTATAATAAAATCAATTAGCTTATTAGCTCCTAACTTTTAGTTATCTTTTAAGCTATCTTGCAAGTTGCAAGCTTTTGGCTAACTTTTGAACTATTTTTGCTAAACAAAGCTTAACTTGGTTTTACTCGATTAACAGTGAAATTGTGGCTTACCACTACAAAATGATATTGAATAAACGTAACACTTTTTATTTTAAACAAAATAAAGTTTGGGTTCTAATAAAATCTTATTCAAGTCACAAAATCTCATTAAAGACGGACGTAATCCGTCTTCAATGAAGATCAGACCTCTCTCAAAAAGCAAGTGAAGGCACATTCCCCCCCCCCCCCATCCCCCCCACCACCACCACACCCCTACCTGCTCTTTGTGAGAGGTTTTTATTGTAAATGGCTTATGTCCGTCTTCAATGACTCTGACTGTATTCGAGTAGGTTTACTTTTCTACTGATCGCACGTGAGACCGTTACAGAAGAGAATATGTGAATTATGATAATCTTGGTCCCCAATGAGTTTTCCAAGTTATCAGTGCTAATTGATTGGGGCCATAATTGCAAGTCTAGGAAGTAGGAACAGCTGCATACGGATTACGAAGTAGTGAGTACTATTATTCCGTACTCCACAATACATATGGAGTACTTCGTAGAGGTATTACTGTATTAGTATAATAGTATGTATAGTGGTGGCTACTGGCTATTGAAGCTAGGCAGATAGTGTATCATTGTTCGACCATACTGTACAAAGTAAATGGCCTCAAGGAAAAAAAAAGATAATACGACATTTACTAAAGATGTTTTAATGCAGTGGTTAAGACGGTATTACAATAAACGTTAAGTTTTAGGTTCAATACCTTATACCCCTTGTCGCTCATTGAGTATCACATAAGATTATTAGAGGCCATTTTCTCATCTAACCTAATTGAAAGTATTAAAGCATGGATATGTCTGAATTTGCTTAATGCTTTAATGACCACTCGTGCACAATAACCCCTAGCTAGAGGTGGCAATCGGCTAGTTTGGGTCGGGTTTGGTCAAGCCAGGCTCGGGTTGTTTATGGTCTACAGGTCAGGCTAGTTGGGTCACTTCTTAGCTCGGGTTTGGATCATATCGGATCAGATCGGGTTCAGGTCATTGTCAGGCCGAGTAACTAAGATATATATATCCGGTCAGGTTAGGTTCGAGTCGGGTTGAGAAATGTCACACATAGGACCATAAGGGACATTGTTCATGGACTAGAATTGGCAAGACACTTGCTTCGTACTAAGATTGAGTTATGAACAAACACTTCATAGTCGTCCCGTGATCAATTGAATACTATATATTAGCAGTATAGTTTGCTAAGTTGCTATATTATCACTTATTATGCCAATTATTTTTATCACGTGTTTGACACCATATGGGCTTAAACGTGAACAATAACTTCCACACATATCATTAAAACCTTCATCAATTTGCACCCAAAAAAAAAAAAAAAATTAAACCTTGATCAATTATAATCTTCCTCCTTATATTTGACGGACATTGTGGCTTTTATTTGACCCAAAAAATAAAACAATACCACATCCAATAATACCAATTACTCCGTATTAATGTATAGGCTTTAATTAATGGCTTCACAAGAAAGCTACAATAAAAGCTACTATTTGCCTTAATTTCCTGCTTCAAGGCTTCAACTGAATAAAATAGAATAAAATAGAGTGGTGGTGTATAAGCACCGGACATGACAAAACTGACCCGACCCGAACAGACCCGCATTGGATTGAAGACCCAAATCTGACCCAAAATCCGAATTAACTCAAACTTTTTCAAGTCAACCAAAATGTGTATTATTGGAGACTAACTGTTATCCTAAATAACTTGAACATAACCCACCCGAAAATGACTGAACCTGAAATTAGCCGAGCCAGCCCGGTCCGAATTATTGCTAACCCGAAATCAAATGACCCGGCCAATTGACCAGTTTGCCAGGTCCATGTATAACTGCAAGTATATACGAAGTATGAAATAAAACCAAGCCAACAAAGACCACCTGATTTCTCATCACAAGGCTAACCCCTCTCGCTCCACGGTTGAGATCATCTGTCTCCCTTTTATATCTCATCTTATTTTCTACCATCTTAATTTAGAGACAAATCATACATCAAATCAAAACGGTAATATATAATAAATTGATTATGTGTCGAGGAAAGTAATAAGACATGAGGTGAGACAGGTGATTTACATTGTCGTTCCACCACTGAATATGAGCATTTTCACAGAGCAAGTTTGTAGGAAACAATTTTACTACTAAAAGATGGTCCAAAATATTACCCTGTAACATAGCAACAACTTCACAGCCTTAACCTCAAAATGGTTACAGGTCGGCTGATATGAATCATCATTTAAAACCGTCATTAATTTCAATAGAACTTATAATAATACTAGTATACAGTAAGGATGATTCAATAAGTATTTGAAAAATAATCCATCAAGAGACATAATTCCTATGATTGAGAGATAGTACACCATTTGTAGTACAACTTTTTAAATAAGCAATTACAATTTCAAAAGAATTGCGCAACATGACAACATCTGTATCTCACCAAAGAATAGTAGTAGTAGTAGTATATATAAATATGTCAAACTTTGACTACTAAGGATAACTTCATCAATGTTCATTAATGTAAGACTCATATAAACAATAATATAATCAATTCATACACAAATTTTGATTAATACCCATAATGATTAGCAAAATTCTAATCTAAATTAATCACAAAAGTATCTCTAATAATCACAGTGATTTATGGCTAATTATCAATTCCACAATTCCAAGAATAATTAACTAATCCTAATTAATTGCAAAATTAAGAAGCTAATAAAGGCATGACAGTAACTCTCCTATACGACAGTCTCACGCGTGCTTTTTTGCAAAATGTGACCAATTTCTGGTCAATAGTGACGACCTTGAAAAAAAAGTCATTTTTTAGTCATAAAAAGTGTCACTATTTATCAAAAAAATGGTCATTATTAATCAGAAAGTGATCAATGTTACCTGATCGTACCATGCGACGGTTATAGAGGAACATTTGCGAAATCATGAATGTAACTATCGATAGTCTTGGTCATCTACCCAACCTAACGTGCATGTTCATGAACATGAAACAGAGTTTCTGTAATTAGAGAAGACAAATATGAAGGAATTTAATCAAGAAAAAATAAAATAAAAGGAGATTGTTTGACTTCCAAGAAGTTGCATTTATGTTCTAATTATGGACGTTGAATCAGAAGCTTTGAATTTCACTGTCCTAAAAACTGTCATCATAATTTTTTTCCCCAGGGTTGCATGCAAATAAGTCTAATTTGTGACTAAGCTTAAAAAAATTCATTTCTCATTTAAGAAAGAAAAATACTTATCATGAAATCAACTGAACTTATCTTGTCGTTTCCGTGAGAAGAATATTGATCACATAGGAATTGTGACGGACACTTTTCGTGACTTGAAAAAGGATCTCTTACAAGCTGCATGTGGGAGAGCAGTTGTGAGAAGTCTTTTTATAAAGACCGTCGTCACAAGCGAGGCTTGCTGAAATTTCATTCACAAAGCCTGCAAAGAAGTCAAAATTAGTTCACCAAAAAAAATTAAGTCTGATGAGAATTCTGTGAAAGGTCATTGCACAATACGACAGAAATCGCGTAATCCTTTCAAGGTCACAAATTTTAGTACTTCCTCAGTTATTTTTTAGAATATTGTACATGAAGTAAGGACTTTGAAAAAGATAAAATTATCAATTATGTATAATTATTGATCTTTGAAAATAGAAAAATATTGTAGCTCTTTTACACCAATCAAATGGATGAGAATGCCTAATTGTCTTGTTTTTAAAGTAGTTCGTTAATTATTTTCTTTCTATGACACATAGCGAAATGCAAAACGACAAAAAAAATCTATTGTTCTCTAAAACGACTTATAATATGGAACAAAGAGAGTATGAAATAGTGTCATTATATGACTATGAGACTTTTCCCTTGTTCCTCGTTTGGTTTGAGAAGGCGCGAGGGCACCGAGGCGATGAGGTCCCGAGGGAATGAGGCGCAAGGCGTGATGCAAAGGCGCACACTTTTGGACACTGAGTCGCACTCATTTTTCAAACGAACATCCATATTTTACCATCAAATTTTGTGTAAGAATAGTCTCTTTTTTGCTTTAAAAAGGGCTAACATGTATTTACACCAAGTGAAAATTAAGGATAAGGGGGACCAAAGAAGGGTCAAATAAAAGAATTTGGAAAAAATATAAAATTGCATCTTAATGCGCCTCAAGTGCGCCTAGGGTGCGCTGTGTGCCTCATGACCCTTAAGTGCGCCTTTTGCAATTCATGCGCCTCAGGCCCTCTTATGCGATTTGGTTGGCGCCCGGCACACATTTTTAAACCAAGATTCCTCGATAATAATATTTTTTTCTTTTCCGTGGAGATTTTAGATGGTCACAGATAGTCACGATGGCTCACTCTATGTTAACCAAAAATTTAATTGGTTCAAGGAATGGGTGTTATGGTTCCATAAAATATCAAAAGTTCACCTAATAAAATCAACTTATCAACCAAAAGTCCAAAACTATCTCATCAAAGTTTTGCCAAAAAGCAATTTAACATTATGATTTTTTAACCGATGCCTGTGAAGGGGACGGAGGGTGACTAGGTATGGGTCACAATGCTTGGTGAACATAGGCATGGGGGAGCCTACCTTCATCATCATCATCATTCCGCCCCATTCACATCCTTAGTCCTTACTAGGGAGTAATAGTCTCATACAGTCATACCTGTACAACATTGTTCAATGTAGTTTGAAAATTGCCGAGGAGAATTAATACTGACACGATTTCAGTTTTTGCTTCCTTTTACAAGGAAACGATTTCAGTTTATTACAGTCTCCTTCAGGAAAGAAAGACCCTAATAAAATTCCCTTTCCAAAAGATACTTACTTCAGCATAAATAACACTTTATATAGCATATGAATTTGAATATTTGATCATCAGAAAAACAGAATAAGATCTAACAAACTGTTTTTTAAAATTTATAGCAGAAATATCTTGGGAGTTTTCTTTAGTATAATTTACAAAATCTAGTTAGCCTCGCATGTATATCAGAAAATCTCATTTATTTTCACAATGTAAACGGAAAAAAAAACATAGACTGTCCTCTGCGCTTCTGTCAGATCCTACACATAGCACAGCAAGCAACAAAAGATCGATGCAATGCAATTTGACTGACTCGTAATAGCAGGTGACAGAAGAACCTGAAGCCAGACAACAACTCAAACCTAGCTGTAGCCTCACTTAGCAGCTCGTGTACTGCTAGTTGTCATGAATGATTCTCCGCATCCACATTGTCCCTTTGAATTAGGATTGATAAAAATGAACTCCGATCTGCATGGAATAGGATGATCATGAAATTCCTGATCTACGAATGAAACACAATGGCAGACATGGACACGTAACAACACACAAAACTGGATCATGGTAGCTAGCTTCCATATGCATTAGGCTGAAAAAAATTACTAAATTCCAAGAGGCCAAAATCCTTTCCATGAACAATTTAAAGGACAAACTCCACTTTAAAAAAACGCTTTAATACTCCTGCCTTCCAAAGCCCCTACTTACCTTTTAGGATGTTCACATTTAAAGTTCTTTCTTTAAATGTTTCGTCTTTTGTTTATTATTTACGACCCTAGATCCTTCCTCAAACTTTTATTTAGACTGGTTCAAACTCTTCAAAGTTCGGGTTAAGATAAGCAAACTAAATCGACTCGGAGCTGCCTTAGTCTGAAAAGTCGCAATACACACTCACGCGAAAGAGTCCCAAAGCGACGAGGCGCTAGACACAATGGGATGGTACACGCCTTATGGACACAGGACACTGATTTCTCAAACAAACATGTATAATAAAGATATAATTTTGTGCAACAATACTCATTTTTTATGTTTCTAAAGAGGGCAAAACATGTAAAAAATTGAAAGTTGAGGATATGGGGGGAAAAAGATGGGTAACATGTTCTCCCTCATTGGACACAATAAAGGACTTGTCTTAACCTTATCCTTAATTTTCACTTATTTACAAGTAAACCTTGTTTGGAAAAAAAAAAAAAAAAAAAAGTACTCTTGTTGCACAGTTTTATCTTATATAATATGTTTGTTTGAGAGAGCCATTGAGGCACTTGGGTAAGCACTAAGGCTGCGTATATCCCCTCTTCACCGCAATTTTCCGGAGCCATTGGTGGCTTGGTGCACTAGGATAATGTTGTTGTTGTACATGTCCGTTCGAGAAATCAGAGCGCCTAGTGACTGCCCATAAGGTGTGTGTCCTCGCACGAATTTTTCATGGTAACATTGAAAGTTCTAAACTTGGCTAAAAAGGAAATATGTTTGTCTAGCATTGTAGTCATACTCATATGCCTAAAACTGAATTGAGTTGACGCCGACTTCAATCCTTGTATCAGTATAAGTACTTATGTTATACAACCAACAAGCCTTTTTTAAGACAACATTCCTTTTTCTATGAAATAAGAAAAATATTGTGATACCGATCCGGTCCGACTTTGAGTAGAAGTCTCGGTCCAGGTCAGATTCGGTCTTTTCCTAGCTCGTCCAGTCTTTGGATTTCATTTTCTGGTCAATTCGATGTTAGACCGACGGACACCCCTACTTTCATTTTCCTTCACATGTTTTACTTGGTTTCTCAGTACTTGCTCCCACACAAGTCAGAACTCTACCAGTGAATGGAAAGAGTAATGTTTTTGAGGACATCTGTTCTAAATCAGCATGTACCTTTAGAAGAAAGTGCCATAAATACCCTAGATATGTCATCTCAAGTATGCTCATAAATAAAACTAGGACAAATCGGTCAGGGGTTAGGAAGAGATATAACTAAAACTAATAAGGAGTGCATACTGCATAAAGTAGCGTTACGCTTCTAAATCATTGTGGGATCTCATACAAAAACCTAGTCAACCAGTTGTTTGGGACTAAAATGCGAAGTAGACGGTGACCGGTTTAATCCATAGCCAACAATAACATTAACCTAATGCCTCAACGACTCACGTCAGTGGCAGGCAAATAGGAGGTCGAACGTCTGTACACAAAGAGCCTGTCTTTTGGAATAATCAATAAAACCCTTAAGATTAAAATAATGCGCAAACTGAATGCTGCTCGTTAAGAGATAAGTACTCGAATGTCTGGATATACGTACCTGAGCTTGTCGTCAACAAAATCCATCGTTGTTCCAATAACATGCATCAAAGCTTTAGGATCAACAAGGATCTTCACGCCATTATCCTCAACTAACTCATCAAATTTCCCCTTGTCATCTGAACATTCAAAGTATAAAACTAGGTCAAAACAATCCCAGAGTCTGAAATCTTCAAAACTTCTTAAGCTTAACTTCTGATTAATCAAATTTATCGCCTTGGATTCAGTGTCAAACAATAACATCTTCGCAGACTGAATGAAGTATCCTCCCTTTCACGACACTAACTCCAAGTTCCTCATGAATTCATGATTCAAGTTTTGAAACATTTCAGTGTCTCATACATTGACAAGCTTTCATTACAGCTCGAGAACTACGATAGTCATCAACTTTTCACTCATCTTTCTACTTGCAGTTACGAACTTCAAAAATACATACTTCCTCTATTCCATTCAATTGTTTTCTAAATCACCTCACATTATGAAAACATATACAATCAAATAGATTATACGAAGTACAATGAAGCAATGCCCAGCTATCCTGTCTTACACAATGCTATTTGAGAAAATAAAAGCAAATAGAACCTCATTTCGTCAAACTAATGACCAGAATCAGTGGTGGAACAAGTAAACTAGCTGCACAACGAAAAATTAGAAGTCTTTAGATCAAATTTCGATTCTATTTCTAATTTGGCTTAGTGCAGTAAACGCTAACCTTACCTAACTACAAATCCTGATTCCGCTACTGATTATAATTGCTAGCTGTAAAACGAAAAATTAGAAGCCGGTAGATCTAATTTTCCGTTCTATTTCAGTTTTAGCCTACTACAGTAATCGCTAACCTTACCTAACTACAAATCCTGACTCCGCTACTGATTAGAATCGGTGGCAAAACTAGGGGGCTAGCTGCGCAACGAAAAATTAGAAGTCTTTTCGTTTGTATTTCTACTTTTAGCTTACTGCATTGCTACCCTTACCTAACTACAAATCCTAATTAGGCTACTGGTTAGAATCAGTAGGCAAAACCAAGGAGCTAGAACTCTAGCTAAAATCTTCGATTCCGCACCTAACTACAAATCCTGATTCCGCAAAAAACTAGAACTCCTTAGCTAAAATCTTCGACTTCACTTCTATATTAGCTTACTGCATAAATACCTCCCCGAACCTAACTACAAATCCTGATTCCGCTACAAACTAGAACTCCTTAGCTAAAATCTTCGGCTTTACTTCAATTTTAGCTTACTGCATTAACACGGCGCACCTAACTACAAATCCTGATTCCGCTACTGATTAAAATCAATAAATTAACACGCACCAGCGTAATTGAGCGTGTAAGAAAGGCCATTGCATCCGCGAGCCTTGACGCCGAGCCGAAGGTAAGGCCGCTGCCGCTGCTCAAGAAGCCGTCGTATACGACCGGCGGCGGCGGCTGTTACAGTTAAAGCTTGACGCCGTAAGCTCGGCGCGCTCTTTTCGACTGCGGTTTTCGCTATTTTAGTTGTTGCCATGCCTGTAAATTTCATGAATTAACCAATACAATTCAATAAATTATTAATCAGAATTTTAAGCAGGTGAAGTAATAATCAATGATATAACTAAATAAAAATAAGTTAAATTATTACAAAGATTTGAAGAAATGAATAAATGAGAGGATGAATGATACCTGGATGATCAAAATTGGGGGAGATGTTGAACTTGAAACCCTAGAAAAGAGGGATTTTCTGCAAAAGGCGGGAAGATAAATGTTTCTGTTGAATATTGGAATTAGTTTGTTCTAGAGATTTCTGGAGGAAATTCTCAGGTTAATTGGAGGCAATTTATTCGAAATTAGTATAAAACCGCTTTACAATAGACCGTCTGCAAGAGTTTTTGCGCTAGATTATAGAGAGAAATCCATGATAAAATATGTATTAACATATACGATCAATAAAATTTTACTGTTGTAGAAAATTATTTGAGAGTTTGAGATGTAATTATTTTACGGTTTAGTGATCTACTTAATTTGAATTACTATCGTGCCAAATTGGTGTATTTGATTTTAAGGTCAATAATTTTGTTACTATTATGCACAAGGTTGATAAAGGTGAATTACTCGATCGAATTTCTCCGATCAAATCAGATATTGTTTGTTCACATTATCGGCCAATTCAAATGTGGTATATAAAAATGATTCAAGTAAAGGTTATAAAAAGAAACAATGTAGTTGATCACTTGATTAATTGATTTCTACTTTGATCCAAAGTGAAGTATCAATGCTCTTCAGTCAGTAGATCATAATTCTTACAGTTCATTACAGGCTTAACCATTCTTTTCTTCCTGTATCTCGTAATTATGCCGTCCTCGATTTTGGCACGAGTTTCTTCATCTAGCAAATAAGCCTTTCCCTGTGAATGCAAGGCATTACAAACCAACTTATAGCTGTACTCCCTAGGAATGGACCCTCCTTGAAGCAACTCGACAACGAACCCTAAAGCCTCAACCACGTTCCCCACTTCACACAAAGCGTGGATAATGGGAGTATACGAGCTTGTGGAAGGTGTACCGTGATTCATTTCCTGCATTCTCCTAAGCATCTTGATGGCCGACTCAATCTCGTTCACTACACAATAGTACCTAATTAAAGAGTCGTAAGTTACTCGTGTCGGAGTACACCCCCGTTGATTCATATCCTCGAAAAGCTCTAACGCTCTCTCAATCCTATTAGTCTTACAACAAGCATCAATTAATGCATTATACGTCACAATATCCGGCGCAATGCCCTTAAAAATCATAAGCCGGAATAAGTGGTTTGCCTCCCACATTCTCCGCCTTGTTGCCTTCCTACACCCCGTCTGCATACTATATTTGCAAATCGAGCTGATGAGAATAGTGTAAGTAAATGTATCAGGTGGGATTCTAAACCCCGGCAACTCCATTTGCTGCAACAACGACTTCGCCTTGTTAAAAAACCCAACTCGACAAAGTGCATAAATAATCGTATTATACGCATAAACATCGGGTTTGCAATGAAACCGCTTCATCCCATAGAAAAGACGGGCAGCTTCGTTAACCAACCCCTCTTCGCCTAGACATTTCATCAAACACGTGACGGTCATTGTCGACACAGCCCCGTCTCTCCCACCACTCCTCTCCTTGAGAAATTCCCAGAGTTCACTAATCTTATTACCCTTAACTAACACCAATGCCATCTCCTTAACCGTACTTTCATCGTGTTTAAACCCCACACAGTCCGATTCCACCCATTTGAAAAATTCAACAGCCTTTCCGACACCAAAATCGATCCTAGCAGGGTCTCTACGTCCCCCGGGACCGAGCACAAGAGACCCTTTTCGGAGCTTATCGAATTCTTCCCTCAGGTTACGTTGCTTGAGAGGAGAACGATGACGGGTCGTGTTTGTTTGACGACCAATGGCGCTGGAAGGTAGAAAAAAGAAGGTGGGTACAGAGCGAAGAATCTCTGATACTTGATCAGCGGTCCAGGGATAGCGTTCGCTAACCCCTCCCTGGACCGCTTTGTCGAATTTACGGCCTCGAATCATCGAGGCTAGTGTTTGGTTTACGACAGCATTTCGGTGACGGTATCTAAAGGCTTTGGTGGGTAACATTTTGTGATTGAGTTTTCAAAGGCGGGAAGCTAATTGTAACGGTAAACGGGGATGTTTTATTGACCGGTTCATACAAAAAGTGAACCGTGCAAACGGTTTATTTCGGGTTGGGTTCGGTGCACTAGTTAACCACTAACCGTGAACACCTCTACTGCATAACCTCAACTCTTTTAGTACTGTCGTACTGGTGTTACATTCGTGAAAATTTATGGGGATTTTAACACTTTGTATTTCGACAATTAGCGTTGTGTTTCATTTGAATCATCGGTGCAGGCTTCGTGGCAACTTATTATACTTCAGAGATCGATCGTTATACCATATTGAAGTTGGGGATCTCGTGTGGATATGTCATTTGATCAACTTTTAATTGAGTATTATAAATCAATTAACTAGTATATATGAATCGTCAATCAGATGACCTCATTATGATCCCGAAATAAAATATTTAGAAGCTCGATTAAATTCCAAATAAGTGTTTTTTTTAGCGGAGGTTATGACAAAAAAAATGCTACTATTAATTGATTTTTACTTCATCCAAATTTATTACCGAAATAGAATTATATATGTGTATGTATTGAACTATTGAATGCTAATAAAAATTGAGTTTTGATGTACATGATTGTCAATATAATTGCAATAAAACTCTGAATAATTAGAGAGAATATATTCAATATTGTATCATGTATTAACATCAAGGGTCCATAGCTCAGTGGTAGAGCATTTGACTGCAGATCAAGAGGTCACCGGTTCGAACCCGGTTGGGCCCTTTAAATTTAACTTTTTATTCTTCTTGGTCTCTATGCCTTTCCTTCATTTTTTTTTGTTTGAGGAAATTCTTTCATTTGTATTTGTTGCTGTTTAATATTGTATAAACTTCATTGCACCCACAATTACCATTTCGCAAGAGATGCAATGCGAGAGGTAGATTCGACTTTACTCAATAGAAGGCCACAAACCAATACTTGTTGTATTAGTACGTGGTCTACGTCGAACAGAACACAAGTACTTAAAAATGTCAGTGAATTACTACAAAGTGCAGTGAACATTCTTGATAGCAAATTCAACAGTTAAATGTGCATGGTCGGAAAGCAAGTAGCTTTCCGGCCATATCCCTTTTTCGGCCTCCTTAGGAAACAATGTAGCCTTCTTCACCACAAAACCGATTGTAGCTCTGGATCTTCGAGTTCCTCCCACTTCTTCTACGCTCTTTTTGTCATGTTCTTCATTCCAAGAGTCTAAACACGAGCTCCATGCCCTCTACCAAATTAAAAATAATAGAGTTAAAGAACCTCGAGGCAGTTTTTAATGCTGACGGGATCCAAACCCCTATTTCTAACAAGAGTATTACGTTTTAGTAACTTTACCAGATAAACTAGGTGATACTCGTATATATAAGGAAGGGCAATTTACCAGAAAGTTTGGCACGTCAGCAATTCCATCGCCATCTTCATCTATACGCTCCCATATTTCCCTGATATCTTCTTCGTTTAGGCCTCCGCATGGGTGTCCACATATTCCTAACTAAACAATGAACCGTGTTTGTCAAGCGTTTAATCAACGAGGCAACAGTTAAAATGTTCTAAATGGAAACAAAAAAAACTACCTCTTCAAGGACTTCACAGAAATCAGAGTAAGTAATGCAACTCCCTTTGATTCTGAAGATCTCGGACATCTGATCACCGCTTCCTGTGGTGACGCTTTGCAGCAAGTTCTTTTGATTGAATGTTGACAGAAAACCGATTGTCAGCTGAAGTGATGCAACACACAATGTAAAAGATTTTTCTAAGGTGGTCGAACATTACCTTTATGTTTCCTAGAATCGCTTCCATGAAACTCTCTTTTAAAGGTTTGTGAAATTTCCGAGGGTTCTGAAGCCAAATGAAGTCCACCCCGCAAATATTTCCTCTGTGGTTTCGGTGACTAACCCACTGTACAAACAATGTTCCTTCAGTAACTTCCATAGCATACTCTAAATGACATACAAGGGAAGAAAACACTAACCTTCTGAAGGTCGTCAGTGTTTTTTTCGCAATGGTGAGCAATGTCATAGGATGATTCGAAGCCTTGTGACCGTAAGAATTTATACACATGCCCCTTCTTACTTCCGTTCCAATCCCTATCCAAATGTATAAAGAATACGTCTTAGAAAAAATTATAATTTTGGACCCAGTGGATATAGGTTGAGATTGAGTTTATTAGCGAGTAAATGGAATCCGTTAGGCCTATACTATCAGACCAGAATCTGAAAGCGGATTTCTTGGCAAAACAAAGAACGCACCCACAAAGGATGACGGGAACAAATAGGGTGTAGTTCTCGACGTATGACCTGATGTATTGTAAAATCTTGTAAACCTTTGGAATGGGAAAACAAACTGAATTTCAAAACCAGATAGGTGAATCATAATCAGAAAATGTAAGAAATCTATGTTGGACATAAGAGACGGAACCTGCTGAAGGCGGAGAAAACAGTATCTCGAATCATGTGGAAATATCAAGTGAGTGTTTACAATTAGTACTTCCTTCATTTTGTTGATGTTGCCATTCTGAGAAATATTCCCACAAACTTCGACATGTAAAACTTGAGCTACACGATCACCAATGTCGTTGAATAACAATTCCCTGTAATTTAACACCCGGAAATGCCTCTGATGTATCGCTGTCAGCAGACCTGCAATAAAAGTTACTCGTATCTATTAACACCCAAATCACAGGAAATGCCGAAGAATGTAAGATTTTCAACCTCGTTTCTTAAGATAATAAGTTATCGAAACATTATATACCATCACCGCGATTGTTTGTACGAGCAAGCTTGTAAGTTAGATAACCAGCATCACCAAGTCTCTTTTCGTACATTCTTACCAGTTCCTCATTACCCATCCAAAATTCCTAATACAAAAATTTAACCATATTATAAAAATAGAAAAAAAAATTACTTTATTAATGCCTATGAGGCTATGATGATATATACATGTATAATCGACTTTGACACGAAACTAATCAGAATATAATCCATTACCTGCAAGCATATTACAGAGGATTTCAAGTGAAGCAGTCTATCCAATATGTTCTCATTTCGACTAAGCCAAGACTCCGTAAAGTCACTTTCGCGCATCTGAAATTAGTAGCAAACCCGTCAAAACATCAATAAAGGTTCAAATACACATACCATACGAAGAAAAACCAAAACCGACTAAGGGACTACATACCCCTCCTCCTAGACGCTTGTAAATAGGCGCGAGGATATTAAAAGTCGTGCAAGAAATCGTGTTTGGACAATTCATACTGTCAATATGATCGTAAACTTTGTTATACCTTTTGCGGAAAGTTAAATGAGGACAATATAAATATATAATCCCGCGAAGTTATATATTAACCTTTAAATGTTTAAGGACTAATAACATGAGAACATTAACATGTGGGTGAGGAAATTAATATGCAAAAGCATTTAAATGTCGAAAATGGAAATATTAAAAAAAAAAAAAAAGAATAAATTGTGGTGGTGGTGCAAAAGAGTGAAGCGTCGCATAAAAATAATGAAAAAGATTGAAAGTGGAGTAAGAGGACATTAATAAAAAGGCAATGTATAGAAGGTCAGAAATAATCCCCTGAAAAATATGTGAAGTTTTAACCTTTATTAGTAATAACTGATTTTTCATATATATGAACATGGTAATTGTTACATGATGCATGGCTAGTCGGTATAGGGACCGTCTTTCATTAAGATAATATATGTTACGCGTCAGATAATATAGGACTAAATACCGATAAAAATAAAGGTATGCGATTTCACGAATGAACATTTGAGAGTGTCGATTTCATGATGATGGGTAATTATTACTCCGTATTAATTATATCTTGAATCGTTTTTTGTTTGAGGCGTTTTCTATTAGACTTATTCATGTGAGAATGCGAGAGGACGAGAGGTCTTATGATAAAAATTTTAGTAGTTATGTATTACATGAAAAACCGTCTTAAAATTGTAAAGTCAATCACAAATTCAGGGTATTGACATCGAGCACATTAAGAGGTCGATACTGATTTTACAATAAAATATAGCTTTGTACTCCCTCTATCCCAACTATAAGGCAAACAAATGAATGAGACGAAGGGAGTATAAGGCCGTAGCACGGGTTTCGACAATGAGTCAAAGAACATGAAATTGTCCCTGCAGTATAAAATTACTGCATGACAAACACTTGATAGAGACGAATCTTCTTAGCATTTGTTCTTTCCAAATTGTGGCCAAGTAGCAGATACAAGTGCTCAAAAACATTCTTTCTTAGTTTTGGTTCTTTCAAGTTGTCCAAGTAGCAAATACAAACTTTGAAGAACATTTTCAGCCACTCGGCTTGGCAAAACTAACCCAACCTGAATAACCCGACTCAACACCCTAATTGAGGACACGAGCTTGACTCACCCGAATTGATCCGATTATAATATGACCCGACCCAAATATTTATTGTTGCACACACTCCATTATCACTAAATAACTTGAAAATAGCTAATCCTATATTATCTGACTCGCCAATCTGATCTGAATTCTTGCAAGCCTGAAAGTCACCTGACCTGGTTCACCTGATTGCCAAGTCTAGCGACAGTGACCTTAACCAGCGGTGACGAGGAATATTGTCAAGTTTATAGATTCCTCGGATTTCACACACTACATTCGCATGTGGGTGAAGTCACACAGCATCAACGACATTAAGTGAAGAAGAAGGTGGTATTTCCGAAATTACAATTTCACAATCAATGAAGCTCCCATATATTACCATCCATTAGATGTTGCTAGATATTTATCAGTTACATGTCTTCAGCGTAGAAAGAACGATCTTAGACTTAAAAAAACACGAGATGGACATTTTACAGCTATCTATTATGTTAAACTACATGAATTACACACAGGTGACAAAAGCATGGAATCCGTTCAGTTGTTGGAGTATGGTCGGTCCACATACGAATTGATGAGATGCACTTACATTTAATCTTCCAAGAACTGTTGTCGCTCGAGTTCTAAGATAGTCTCTGTCAAATTGTTCAGATTACTGTTTGTACTTCCATTAGTACTTCGGCACTCAGAAAGCTGTTCCCGCAGACTCCTTACAAGCTCATTCAGTTTCTGAATGTTCTTCTCTTGAGATAGAATTATCTGTTACATATACTCTGTGTTAATAGCAGATCGTGCGTTAAATACCATCGTTAAACTATTGACCACGTCCACAAACTCCCAATGTTTTGTAGTAGAAAATGGAAATGTTAACAAGCGAAAGGAAGTCTTCACTCTTCAGAATATAAGAAACATAGCAATTTGTCAGGTTCAAGAGGAAAGATCACTAATACAAGGACAATGAACATTTACACTACCTAATGCCAAGCATTTTCATTGGTCGGACCACTCTACACATGACCTAGTAGAATGCACATAACGAGAATATCACGTGAAAGTCGGCAGCTAAAAAATCACATTGCTGATAAAGGCCCTATCTTATATATCTACCAACTCTTAGAAATTTTTAGTTTTCTTCGTTCCAACAAACAAACAAACAACAACATTACCCCAGTGCCTCAATGGCTCCCGCAAATTGCGAGGTAAAGGGAGGTCAGATGTACACAACCTTACACTTGTGTTAACGACACAAAGAGGCTGTTTCCGAATGATCCTAGACGAAAATTGCGTAGAGAATTGTATTGAAGGACCGCTACTCCACTAGAGAAAGAAGCACAACCACTTTAGTGAGCCATTTTGATTTATTCCATCATAATCCAGAGCAAAGACTAGTCCTTGGCTCTATCGGAAATATGGAAACTAGTTTTCTTCGTTCCATTCACACTACAAAAATTGACTACAATTCCAAGCATTTTACATTAGCCGAAATATTCTCACAAATGAATGTTACACCTAAACTCCATGAAAGCATTCCTCAGGGGGCAAGTCAAATTATAGCATCCAGTTTGTGCTTTCATAGATGCAAAAGCAACACACTCAAAAGCACATGGAATTTATGCCACAAAGAATCTTCAACAAAGCTAATAAGTAGTGGCTACGGGGAAGAATCAGGGAAAAAAAAAGGAAACATATATATGTATAGTAGGTTGCCGACACCCTCAAAAGAACAAAAAGAAAAATTAGCGTCAAAGTTCCACAAGTACCCTGCAATGATGGTATAAGAAATGCATATTCTTCAACTTGAGCATGTGAATGCCATGCTGTACTATCTACATTAGGTAATGAGAGAAAAGCAGCCGTTATCATAATGTAATTCCCACAAAAGTATGGTTTGACTATCCTGACCTAACAAAATTCAACAGGCATTGTAATTTGTAGGGTTCATTAGCTCTCTGCATTGAGAAGCATATACTCCGTAGCAATCAACAAAGTTAAGTATCGTCATAGTTTTCCAAGGCTCGAAATAAACAAAGAAGAGGCATCTCTAACATAGCATAATCTATTAAGCTAAAAGAAGGTATACAGTATACACTAACAAGACTCCCATAGTTCCTAAAAACATAAAAACATTCCGGACGAGTTCTTTGAAAACAAATTTAATTCTTAACATTGATTTTCCATGCTTGTAACCTATGGCAGATCAACGCGTTGATATACAAAGGAAAAAGAAATGCACAACTTAATCCCAACTTATTCTCCACTAAGATGTTAACACTTTGCTTTCCCTTATAACAATCTTAATGTCTGACAGCCAAATTCAGTCCTTGTGTACATTTCGGCTAAGTCGCAAATAACATAACCAACCCAATGATCACCAATCTTAATGTCATGGAATGACAACCATATTCAGTTTCCTCCTTGTATACATTTTGGCTAATTCGCAATCAACAGAATCAAACCAATAATCAAACCTGAAGAAGGGACTTATAACACAACTTGCATCGTGATGAGCTAAGACACATTTACGCATCTCCCCCACATAAAACCCATACATCTAAATCTCCAAAATCTCTCTTCATAATTGCAATATTAACATTAAACCCTAAAACACTATAACAATTACACATGCACGTATACTAGGAGTAATATTTATCATTCATAGAACACCAAACTCAAAATCAATGCAAATTGTGGAGTGAGGGGGGACACATGCACTCAGTCTTGCCCTTGTGTTATCAAGGTAAGGAGGTTGTATCCGAATGACGCACAATCAAAATTATGTCTAGAACTGCATCAAATGATTGTTCTTGAGTACTACACCCATTTCAGCATTTCCCTGATATAAAACCGACACATCTAAATCCCCAAATTCACACACTCTAGTTGCAGCCTAAACCCTAACACACATAATAACAATAATCATTGCTTCTGGACCGTCTCAATCATTCGTTTACCTTTTATATTCATTGAGAATGGTATTTCAATCAAAGGTAAACAAATGATTTGGTGGATGGATTACTAGTTACCATTATAGAACACTAAACTCAGAATCAACTAAACTACATTACCCAATGCCCGGGGGGTAGCTAATAACAAGGGTAGCACTCGCTACCCCAAACTTTCCAAAAATGGTCATATTGCCGATATTTGCTACTCAAAAGTTCTTATACTCCGTATATGAGACTTTTAACAAAGTACTCCCTTCGTCCAGGTCAATTGTTGTCCTTTCTATATTAGGAAAATTTCTAGTAATAATTTGGCCCTCCAATGGGACTATCTTAAGTATAACCACAAATGTTCCCCTACTCTTTCCTTGTGACAACAATTGACCAGGACGGAGGGAATATAAGACATGAGAAAAATTCGCTACCACAAAACTTTAGTTCTAGTTTCGCCCTGGCAATCACCGTATCCGAATGACCCAAAATGAAAATTACGTCGAGAAATGCATAAAAACAAAAGCAATCAACCTTCTCTTTAACAGCTTCTTCTCTTTTAGAAACACGAAGTTGTTTCTGAGATAAACTATGATTAGCATCAACATCAGTGACTAATTGTTGCCTCCATTCAAATTGCGAAGTAATTATCATTACCAGTAACAAGAACACCAATAACATTGGCCTCGACATTCTTCTTTATATTCCACCACCTAAATATCAAAACCCTATTATTTCAATTTCAATCATTATTTAAGAAACCCTAACAATTGGGGATGAATCATGAAACCCTAATTGTGAAATTAAAAAGAGGGAATTGAAGAAAGGTTGATTACCTTATTAGACGGTGGAATTGGGGGAATCCAGTTGAAAGATTCAATGTTGGTTGGAAGCTCAGTGTAGTGATTTATGGAGTTTTTGTTTTCTCTCTCTTACTTTGTTTTTAGAGAGAGATATTTTAGAGACAAATTATTATGAAGGCAAATATTTTTTTTATTAATAAAGTATGGTGTTTATTGGTCGGAAAATTCTCACGGTACCTCCGAATTATGACATTTTGTCAAAAATATCCAAATTTTTTACCTGAAAATATTTAAGTGGTCAGAACTCGTGTTTACAAAGTCTGAAAATGACGTTTTTTTATTTTTCAAAATATTCATCTTTTCGAGAACTACGATTTGAAAAAAACAATTGGCGACTTCGGAACTCGTGACCAAGAGAAATGGTCACTCAAAGTTTGTTCGGTAAAAAAACTTTGACACACAAAACTCCTAGCCACGGAATCCAAATACGACTAATTTCTTTTTCTAATCGTAACTCTCGGAAAGATGAACAATTTGAAACAAAAAAACGTCATTCTATGAGTTTGTAAAAACGAGTTATGACCATTTAGAGTTTTTCGAGTAAAAAATTTGGGTATTTCAGACAAAATGTCAAAATTTAGGGGTACCGCGGGAATTTTCTGTTTATCCATTAAGTTGAAACAGGCCCGTTAATCTACTGAATTACTGATCTATGTGTTTAGTAAACGACATATGTTAACATATAAATCGGCTACTGTTTTTCAATATATGGTTGTTAGCAACGTATTTTAAGATCATATTCAAATTTGTACATGAAAATAACACATTTGAAATATAATTTATTAGTTACAAAACAAATTTTCTCAATTCTGCTAATTTAACTTAATAGTCAAAGCTCGTATTTTCTATTAACGTTATCCACTATTATAAACGTGTTTATGATGTTTGTAAAACAAGGCCTTATTGAAGATATTAAATCATCTTAGTATATATTGTATTATCTTGTTATTATTCTTGTTATTAGTTTCCTTGTATTTAGATAGTATAGTATCTTCTTGCTAATAGTTACCTAGTTAACATCTATTACTATTTCTATTTATATACCCTAACTCTAATCAATATAATTTACCTTTGCTATTATCAATTCCTTCATGGTATAAGTGCATAAAAAGTTTCTGGTTCCATCTTATTCTTTTTCTCCACAAAATTCTGTCCTCGTCTTCCCTGTCATGGCGGTCACGCATCCATTCTGCCTAATGTCGGTGAACCGGCCGTCCCCTTCATTGCCATCAGCCTCACAAATGTCACACAACTAACGTCTTCTACATACCGTGCTTGGTCTCGCCAAATCGAAGACCTGCTATTCGGGTATGACCTTGCCAAATACCTTGACAACTCTCATCCTTGTCCTCCTTCTACTATTGAAGATGACAAGAAAGCACCTATTCCCAATCCGGCCCACGCGACATGGCTTCGCCAAGATCGCCTACTTAGTGGCGCGTTGCGTGGTACGATTCACTCGAGTATCACACCATTGCTTCTTAATGCAAAGACCTCGCATGAAATCTGGATCCGTCTCAAGTCCACCTATGCTAGCTCTTCCCGGGGCCATATCCTCCAGTTGAAGGACCGGTTTCAATCCATCTCCAAAGGCACCTCTTCTGCCACGGAATATATGCAAGCCGTCCGCTCTTGTGTTGATGAATTGGCTCACATGGGTAAGGCTATGGATGATGAAGACATCATTGCCAAAGTTCTTCACGGGTTGGACAATGCAACCTATCGCTCGCTTATTGACGCTATCAAACATCGGGATACCCTTATTTCGTTCGATGCTCTACACGAACGACTCCTGCAATACGACCTTTCCCTTAAGCATGTTGCCCCCTCTGCCTCCCCTATCCCTGCCTCGGCACTAGCTGCTTACACCAAACCCCACTACAACCGCCAATATCAAACCCCACGTCCCTCGGCTGGCCTTCTCCCTACACCCTCGAGCCCTCAGACTTCCACCTTCAAAGGCAAATGCCAGTGGTGTCACACCACCGGACATTTCCTCCAACTATGCCCTGACTTCCGCGCCAAACACTCCTCCATCTCTGTCCCTCCCCGCACTGCCGCTGCTCCCTCCAAACCGTATCAACCCCGCGCAAACACTGCTGCCTTCACTCAAACCGTACCTGAAAATTGGGTCCTTGACAGCGGTGCCACTCATCATATCACCCATGACCTGCAAAACCTAGCCCTTCATGCCCCGTATGATGGAAACGATGAGCTCCTTATTGGTGATGGGTCGCCTCTCTCCATTTCAAACATTGGTTCATTTACTCTTCCTCTTTCTTTTACTACTCTAAACTTTCTAGATGTCTTACATGCTCCTCTAATTTCTAAAAATATTATTTCCATTTCTAAGTTTTGTACCGATAATAACGCAATTGCCTCTTTCTCCTCCGACTCGTGTGTTTTGCAGGACCGGCTCACGGGCAAAGTGTTAATTCGGAGTCGTCTTAACTCCGGTCTCTATGAGTGGCATCCACCAACTCCCAGATCGGTTCTCCTAGCCCACGGTTCCTCCTATGCCTCTTGGCATCATAAACTTGGTTACCCGTCTCCTCCTATTTTAAGTTTTATCTCTCGTTTGTGTGGTCTTAGCTATAGGCCTAATTTAGACTCTCATTGTAATTCTTGCTCAATTAATAAAAGCCATAAACTCGTGTTTGCAGACTCTTCTTTATGCTCAAATAATCCCCTTGAACTTATTTTTTCCGATGTCTGGACTTCCCCCCTTTATTCTGTCGACAATTTTAAGTACTATGTGGTGTTTGTGGATCATTTCACTCGTTATACTTGGATCTACCCACTTAAACAAAAATCGGACACTGCTACTATCTTTAATAGGTTACGTGCCCTCGTTGAAAAATATTTTAATCGCCCCATTAAACAACTCTTCTCTGACAATGGTGGAGAATATTTAAAACTGACTCCTTCTATCACCTCTGATGGCATATCCCACTTAACTTCTCCTCCCCATACCCCTGAACATAATGGCATTGCTGAACGCCGTCATCGTCATATTGTCGAAACTGGTCTCTCCCTCCTCACTCATGCTTCCCTACCCCCCTCTTATTGGTCTTATGCTTTTGTGACTGCTGTCTATCTTATTAATCGAATGCCCACCCCTGTCCTTAAGAACGCTGCCCCCTACACGAAATTATTTGGTGTTCTCCCAAACTACAACAAACTTCGTAGCTTCGGGTGCCTTTGCTACCCATGGTTACGACCCTATACCAAACATAAACTTGACCCCAAATCCGTTCCTTGCATTTTCGTTGGCTACTCCGCCACGCAAAGTGCTTACCACTGCCTTGACACCACTACTCATAGACTATACACATCCCGTCATGTCCAATTTATTGAACACAAATTCCCGTTCTCTGACCACTCAATAAAGGACCTCCCCCACCCCTGCTTATACTCCCTCTGCATGGTGTACCCTTAACATTCCCATACTCCTTTCCCCTAACCACCCTGCTACCCCCCAATCCTGTAGCCCCTGCTGCTCCACCCGAGAGCTCCCCACCCCCTGCCTCTCCCACTCCTCCTCCTTCACCCGAGGCCGCCTCACCCTCTTCTTCCCCTCCTCCCCCTCCTCCTCCTCCCCCACCTCCACCCCCACCTCGTGTAACTACTCGGTCCCAACACAATATCTACAACCCAAACCCGAAATATGCCAAAATGGCCTCTCTTTCATCCCCGTCTTGCGCCCCTGTCACCCTCAAAATTGCCCTCTCCCACCCTAAGTGGCGCCTTGCCATGGAGGATGAATACACGGCTCTCCAAAATAATCACACTTGGGCACTCGTCCCCCCCGACCCCTCTCTTAATGTCATTTGTTGCAAATGGGTCTTCCGGATTAAATATAACCCCGACAACTCTATCAATAAGTATAAAGCCCGTCTTGTTTCCAAAGGTTTTCACCAACGTCCCGGTGTCGACTACTCCGAAACTTTTATTCCGGTTGTCAAACCGGTCACGGTTCGCCTCATCCTCTCATTAGCACTCGCTCGTGGCTGGTCCCTCAAGCAACTCGATGTCAACAATGCTTTTCTCCACGGTACGTTAACTGAAACTGTCTATATGTCCCAACCCCCTGGTTTTCAAAATTCTAAATTTCCATCTCACATTTGCAAACTCTCCAAAGCAATCTATGGTCTCAAACAAGCTCCTCGAGCTTGGTACAATGAACTCGCCGCGTATCTTCTCTCCTACGGTTTTACACAGTCCCTCTCTGATCCCTCCCTTTTTCTTTACAACAAAAACTCTTCCCCCATCTATCTTCTGGTCTATGTCGACGATATCATTGTCGTTGGCCCTCCCACTCCCTCACTTACTTCATTTTTCTCCTCATTTGCGACCCGCTTCTCCTTAAAGGATCTTGGTTTTCCATCTTACTTCCTTGGCATAGAGGTTACCCCCAATCCCACTGGCCTTCGACTCACTCAAACAAAATACATCCATGACATACCCACCCGCTCCCACATGACCGACTGCAAACCCACCACCACTCTATGAGCCCGTACCCACCTCTCAACCTCCTGTCCGGCCAACCCCTTCCCGACCCATCTAACTACCGTGCCCTTGTGGGCAGCCTCCAATACCTATCCCTTACCCGTCCCGATATTGCATATAGCGTTAATAGGCTTGCCCAGTTTTTGCACTCTCCCTGTGACTCTCATTGGCTAGCTCTGAAACGGTTACTGAGTTACTTGAAAGGGTCACTTCATGTTGGTATTCAATTGTGTCGTGCTACCCCTCTTTCTCTTCATTCGTTCTGTGATGCGAACTGGGCCCGTGACACTGATGATTATGTCTCCACGACGGGCTACATTGTCTACTTAGGTCGCAACCCCATATCCTGGTCTTCACGGAAACAACACACTCTAGCTCGCTCTACCACTGAGGCCGAGTTCAGAGCTGTGGCGGATGTCACGTCTGAAATTATGTGGGTTCGGTCTCTTCTCCTTGAGCTTGATTTTCGTATCCCAGCCCCTCCAGTCATTTATTGTGATAATCTTGGGGCCACCCAATATTCTACGAATCCCGTCTTTCATTCCCGGATGAAACACGTAGCCATTGCCTTCCATTTTGTGCGCGAACAGGTTACCAAAGGGCTGCTACGGGTCCAACACATTTCTGCCGATGATCAACTAGCAGATGCACTTACTAAACCGCTTTCCCGTCCGCGCTTACTTCCTATTTTGTCCAAGATCGGTCTTTCCCTTGGAATGTCCGACTTGCGGGAGCGTATTGAAGATATTAAATCATCTTAGTATATATTGTATTATCTTGTTATTATTCTTGTTACTAGTTTCCTTGTATTTAGATAGTATAGTATCTTCTTGCTAATAGTTACCTAGTTAACATCTATTACTATTTGTATTTATATACCCTAACTCTAATCAATATAATTTACCTTTGCTATTATCAATTCCTTCAGGCCTAAGTGTTATATTTTATGCATTACTAAAGATTAAAGAATTATGCATATGTCAGTTAGTTTAATTTGTAAACGACCGCATGAGCCCTTGTGAGTTGTGACTACATTTATCCCAAATTTTTTTTATTTTAAAAAAAAGACTAAAAATGTACACATTGGAAATGATTTAATGGAATATTAAGTATGAACTCGTACAAAATGTGTATAGATATATGTATTGATCGATGAAACATTATTGACATTAAGGTTTATATAGGTCTCTAAAATGGTCCATGGACCTAAATTAACTGAATTAAAGAGTAAAAATGAATAAAGGCGAATTTGTCTTCGTATAGTAATAAGATTGATTGAACTAATTAAGGGATATACTCCGTTTCAATCATTTATTTGCATTTAATTAAAATATTATTTAGATTAGATGGATTAACTATAGTTGAGTACTTGCATGCTTACTTCGAACTATAAAAAAAATATTAGAATTGTTTGGTTGATGCGGAAATTACAAGATCAGTGAATACAAATACATGATAGATAAACTCTCTCATAGGTGTACTCGCTTACTTCAGAAGTCCAAAATCCGAAATTCTTAGTACTAATTCTCTATCCACAATAATGAAAATATACCAAACTAATAAACTTTTCATCAACCATAACACGAACATGTTCGAACCTTACAAAACTCTGAAAGATTCAACGTTGAACATGTACAATTTGGTAACATACATTATTTAAACCGAAAGATATCATCAACTAGTAGATTTTTATGTCTAACGAAGAGCACACTTAGTCGAATTACAACTTAGGGGAGGAGAATTCGAATCTGGGACCTATTGTTCATAGTAGCTCCGTCTTAACCCTATAGACTAAGACATCTTCGGTATATCAAATAGTAGAAGTTGACACAACGTGCCATGGCGGCGTTCTCGTGTAGTGGAAGAGTCCAGCAGGATTAGCGCCATAGGCAAGAAACAGGGTAAACAAACCCATAGTTATCAAGACTACATACAGACGATTATAACCGCCACGTATCCGTAGCCTCATCGGCCCTCTCGATGAACTACCGGTCCTCCAAAATCGCTTCAAGCCAGGACGACTATCGATCATGTTTTCACCCGAGTGTTCCTCTGTCTCTTCCTTGTGAGAGCTCAATCGCCTTACTTTTCGCAACCTTATTCGTCTATTTGATGTACCCTGAAAAGCAGGATATGACCGTATTATACTAGGATGGCCCGGCTGCCTATACACGCGTGGGATTATAGACACCGTAGTTGTAGTGGTCACCATAGGTGAGGTTGGTGGACATTCATCTAACTGAATGATGTTATCTTTCAGTATTTCGGCAAATAGATCATCTTCATAGTCGAGGTTCTCGTACTAGTTCATGCAAACGATGGATTTAGAAAGAAATCAAGACAAAGGTACAGTAATACGTAAAAGAAAAGGAAAAAAAAGAGAGATGTAAAATTGAATACATTCAAAATGAAGACATGTACTCGTAACTATATAGCCTTCTTCCTACAGATGTCAACTAGCTAAGTCGGTAAAGTCATGAGAAGTGATACTCATTATCTAGGTTCGAACCCCGCCAGCAGCAAAATCGCCCTTGTGGCTTCCCTTCCACCAAAAAGATATAGCCTAAAGGGGCAACAAAGGCAAGCAAATTTTGTTGTCGACATCATTATTAATAATCCCATATAGTATAGTAAACCACTCTGACTCTATAATCTACATGAACAAATTATTTCATCATCCAAACTTAATGGTGAAACGAATATCAAACAAGCGAATATCAAACAAGCAGACCATAAATAATACTCGTAAATAAATAAACATTACATAATCCGTACCTTAGTGTGAGTATTAGAGAAAGATTCAGGCTGCAATATCTCATCTTTAATAATCTTCCGATTTGTCTCGGATGCAGAATCGACTTGTTCCACAGAATGGGAACCATGACTACTTTGAGTCATTTTGTTCCTTCCACCGGTACCTAGTGGCTCCAACCCACACCCGGAATTTGTTCCACTATTACTCATCGCTGATGAATTTGGTCCGATATTATGACCACTAGAACCATCACTCATGTGAGAATCGCATTTCTTCCTAACGCGACAAACCACCAAACCATCCTGTATAACACAAATTCTCATTTAAGACGACACTAAGCTTAAGACGGGTCAAGTAGATAGAATAAAACAAAATCAGAATGGTTTCCTTATACACACAAGCTGCTCTGCTCCCTTCCCCTTAAAAAAACAATACGAAATTGTACCTAATAGCATAAGAGATACCGAGTACCTGAGCCTTTCCGACCATACAATACTCATGCATAATCCACACCGTCCTCTCCCCTTTGGGAGCACGGCCAATGTGGAATACAAAAGTTCGTTTTGTTCCAATCACATTTGAACCCGACTTGACTGCACGTTCCTTCCCAGTAGCTTTCCAGTAGCCAATTTCAGTTGCCCTCTTACTTTGCGATCCATTGGGGTACTTCTTACCACGAGGCGAAAAGAAAAACCACTCGTCATCCGAGTTTATAATAGCCTTGGCTATAGTAAGGGACATAACCACTACTTATTAGTTTCGAAATCAAGTTAATCAACTACCACAATCTGAAGTCCCAAGAAAAACGTAGAGCCACGTACAATAATAGCAGCTCAAATTCTAAACATTGTCGACTCCATCCGTTTCAATCATTTAATTACGGTTGAATAAAATTTCATCAATCACAAAGAATGTAAAAGTACTTAAAGGTATAATACTTACAAATGACCGAGACAAAAGGAATACTAGCTAGTGATATTGCCTACTATACTCACCTTTGACTCTTTGAGGTAGTGGGGTCTCAAGACCCCACTCTCCACTCCGCTCTTTGAACAATTGGCCTTTTTTTAGTTAAATTTGTTTGATTTCAAAATATTAGCAGTATAAACACATCAACACTAATATAGCAAGAAATATCAAATATTATGTAATTATAGCATAGAATAACTTCCTGTACAAACTTTTATTCTACCCTAACTTAGACTCCCTTCCCTTATAAATAGCTTGTACCTACATCAGTTTATATTATCAAAAACATTCAGTACATTCATCTTATATGGTATCAAGGAGCACTACACGATCCTTCAAAACCCACCTCCAACCCCGTCGTTCCTGCTTCAAACGTCAATCACAAACACCTCTCAAATCCGTCTCCACCATGACCAGCCACCATGAGTCTGCCGTGTCTAACCCCCATGAAAACACCACCCCACTCACATCTCTCAATCTCAGCCATTGTGTGAAACTCACTCCCTTGAACTATACTTCATGGCACTTTCAGTTAACACACATATTGTTTGGCTACAGCCTACTAGGCTTCCTTGATGGCTCACATTCAGCCCCATCACCAACCATTGTCAATGATGACAATACCGAAACATCGAACCCATCTTATTTTACATGGCTAAAACAAGACGGACTGATTTTAGGTGCCCTTATGGGGACCCTATCTTCAGCCGTACAAGCCCTTATTGTCCGAGCCAAAACCTCAAAAGAGGCTTGGGACATATTAGCACGAACCTACGCAAACCCCTCACGTGCTCATATACTCCAAATAAAAGACCGATTCGACTCAATAGTCAAAACCACTGATCAATCGATCACTGACTATATGAACAGTATCAAGGCTTGTATCGACCAACTAGCGTTAATGGGTAAAGTCCTAGATCCCGAAGATGTAGTGTCCAAGGTCCTAAAAGGCCTTGACTACAAACTCTACAAACCAGTCTTGGACACAGTCCGTGCCCGAGACAACCCTATCACCTTTGAAGCTCTCCACGAAAAGTTGCTTCAACATGAACTTCTACTTAAACAACAACCCGAAACCGATATATTTAACCCATCTGCAAACCCGGCTTACCGTCAAAACCGTGACTCCTATGGCAACCAAAGATCACATTCCTCACCCTACTACAACCCAAACAACCGTCACCAAAACAACCAATCCAACACCTACCAAAACAGCCGCACCACAGCAGCCACAAACCCCACTCCACGGCCCTTCAAAGGCCGCTGCCAGTGGTGCAGACAAGTGGGGCACGTCATTGCTGACTGTCCTCTCTTTCGCAAACTCTTCCCTACCATTGTCTTTCCCGAACCACCAACCCGTCAGCATCAATACCCACAACCACAAGCCAATGCTGCCTCATCCGGGTTCAACAATCCAAGCCCTAATTACCTTCTTGACAGTGGTGCATCCCACCATGTCACAAATGACTTAGACAACCTTGCCTTTCACTCTCCTTATTTCGGCCCAGAAGACCTAATTATTGGAGATGGCTCGGCTCTTGACATTAATAATATCGGTAATTTTACTTTATCGTCTCTCAAATTAAATAATGTCCTTCATGTACCGAAAATTTCTCGCAATATTTTATCAATTTCAAAACTATGTCGTGATAATAATGCTTGTGTTATTTTCTCATATAATTCTTTTGTTATAAAGGACTTGGTGACGGGAGCGATAATACACCAGGGCCGAGCTAAAGACGGCATTTACGAGTTGAGCCCAACACAGCCAACCGCATTTTCTACAACAAAAGGCTCAACTCCTCTCTCATGGCATCATAGATTAGGCCATCCAACCTACGATGTAATGAGAAATATCAATAAAAATTTGCCATTTCATATTGCTAGCTTCTCGTCTTGTGAATCCTGTCTTATTAGCAAAAGTACTAAACTACCATTTGCAGCATCAACGTTTAAAACCAATGCACCATTAGACCTAATTTATTCGGACCTATGGACTAGCCCTGTCTACTCACGTGAACACTACAAATATTACGTAATTTTCGTTGACCATTTTAGCAAGTACATATGGCTTTTTCCACTTAAAAAGAAATCGGACACGACACAAGTATTTCTTCGATTCAAAGCTCTAATAGAAAAATACTTTAACAAACCAATCCGACAATTTTTCTCCGATAACGGAGGCGAATTTCAAAAATTAAACTCCACCTTACTAGACAATGACATAAGTCACTTCACTTCCCCACCTCATACCCCGGAACATAACGGGTATGCTGAAAGGAGACACCGTCACATAGTTGAAACAGGTTTAGCTCTTCTATCTCATGCAAAATTACCCACCACCTTCTGGCCCTTTGCCTTTAGCACTGCTACCTACCTCATTAATCGACTTCCAACGTCTACCTTGCAAGGCCAAACCCCGTTTTTTAAAATGTTTAATACCATTCCTAACTATACAAAATTACACAACTTCGGTTGCCTCTGTTATCCTTGGCTACGACCATATACAAAGCACAAACTAGATTATCGATCTACTCCCTGTATCTTTGTTGGATACTCATCTACTCAAAGTGCATTCCATTGCCTTGAACCAAAAACAAATCGACTATACACATCGCGTCATGTCAAATTTATTGAAGATGAATTCCCTTACACTCGTCTTATCAACACAACCTCTCCAACCAGTAACACAACAACAACGGATGACTGGTGCCCTCTTGTCCTTCCCATTTTGCAACCTGCTCTAACAACCCCTACACCCACGGCTCCAACCCGTCATCCCCCCCCTCGTCAACGTCCTCCTATCACTCAAGTATATACCCGTAACCCACAACGATCTACCTTAACCACGACACCTAAACCTCCTCTTACATCTAATCCCACGGCAATCCCTACATCTACTACCACCGAACCACCTAATCCTACTCCTCCAGCATCATCTCCTACGACTAACCTTGCACCACCTATTCCACGACGCACAGTTGTCACTCGACTTGATCACAACATACGTAAAATAAACCCTAAGTATGCCAACCTCGCTCAAGCTTCCGCTACACCCAACACACTACCTAACACCGTAAAACAAGCCCTTCTCTCACCCCAATGGCGCACCGCCATGCAGGACGAATTTACAGCTCTTGAACGGAATCAAACATGGACATTAGTTCCACGAGAACAATCTCAAAATATAATAGGATGCAAGTGGGTCTACCGCATCAAATACAACCCCGACGGCTCACTCAAACAACACAAGGCTCGCCTAGTGGCAAAAGGTTTCCACCAACGCCCGGGTTTAGATTACACAGAAACCTTCAGCCCAGTCGTAAAACCAACTACAGTTCGCCTACTTCTATCCCTTGCAGTAACCGGCTCTTGGCCCCTACGTCAACTCGATGTTAACAATGCATTCCTGCAAGGTACCCTAACTGATGATGTCTACATGGCTCAACCACAAGGATTTATCAATGACTCAAAACCAAAATATGTCTGCAAACTGCGCAAGGCCATTTATGGCCTCAAACAAGCTCCTCGAGCTTGGTACACAGAACTCAAGACCTATCTAGTCTCATATGGCTTTCACCAATCTATCTCCGACTCTTCCCTATTCATCCTAAACACCAACAAAACCTGCCTTTATATGCTAGTTTATGTCGATGACATCATCCTTACTGGCCCCAATCAAGCTCACCTACAACACTTCATTGACAACCTCGCTACTCGATTTTCAATTAAAGACCTTGGGCCCCTATCCTACTTCCTCGGAATCGAAGTTACTCCTAATAAACTTGGTCTTCACCTCAATCAAGCCAAATACATTCATGACTTACTAGTTAAACACAAAATGGCTGACGCCAAACCAAACACAACACCAATGGGACACGACACACTTCTTGTACGTGAAGACACCAAACCAATTCAAGATCACTCGGATTATCGCACGATTGTTGGGAGCCTACAATATCTATCGCTCACTCGCCCTGACATTGCTTTTACCGTAAACCGACTAGCACAGTTCCTACACCATCCAACTTCAAACCATTGGACTGCCCTGAAACGCCTTCTTCGCTACCTCCAAGGCACCCAAACCTATGGCATTCAACTCTATCGCACTACTCCCCTCTGTTTGCATGCCTTTTGTGATGCAGATTTCGCTGGTGACAAAGACAATTACATATCAACTACTGGTTACATACTCTATCTTGGCCGCAACCCGATCTCTTGGTCATCTAAGAAGCAACGTGGTCTTGCCTTATCAACTACAGAAGCTGAATACCGTGCCCTCGCAGCTGTCACCACTGAGGTTCTATGGCTCCGTAATCTACTCACTGAACTAAACATTGCCATCAAGACACCTCCTGCCCTCTACTGTGATAACATGTCAGCAACTCTCTATGCTAAGAATCCAGTCTTTCACTCCCGCATGAAGCACATGGCGTTATCCTTTCACTTCGTTCGTGAACAACTACAACAAGGACACATCCGTATACAACATATCGCCAGCAAAGACCAGCTTGCAGATGCTCTAACAAAACCACTACACAAACGCTGCTTTCTGGAACTACGAGACAAGATTGGCCTCCGACGTCCATCTTGCGGGGGCGTATTAGCAGTATAAACACATCAACACTAATATAGCAAGAAATATCAAATATTATGTAATTATAGCATAGAATAACTTCCTGTACAAACTTTTATTCTACCCTAACTTAGACTCCCTTCCCTTATAAATAGCTTGTACCTACATCAGTTTATATTATCAAAAACATTCAGTACATTCATCTTATACAAAATTCTACATATTTTAGACCCTATGGGGACATGGGGTAGACTGGTGCACGATGGCGAGGATACGATAAGGGTCCATAGCAATTACGCTAAAATAAACCTTATACTCTATTAATTCTGGATCTGCCACTGGCTAGTGAATAATGTTTGTGGAGTGCTATGAAACTCAATAACACATAATCAATAACCATGTTTAACATCTATTGTTAACAAATAAGCGAGGACAATACAAACAAGCATGAATTCTTGTTTAACACGAATGTATCCATCTTAAATTTACAACGGGTAAAATATCATAAATCATAAAGAACACATAAGTATTAGAAGTCCCAGATATTTAAAAAACTTGTCCTATCTATGCAATTGAAATAATATTTTCCCTATTGTAGGTTTAAGACGTATATATTCATTATCTTAAGTTTGACCTGTTTTAATCTTAAAACGATATCCATCTTAAGAGAGACTAATTAATACTTCGTAAATAAGATACGACGCTATAACATACGAGAAAAGAGGAAGGATAGATATATACCAGGCAAATCCCAAGGCTCAAATTTGCAAATATCAACCAGAGGAATAACTTGAACACAATTATCAAAACCATGTAACTTCTTGTGCAAGTAATACAATATCAATTCTTCATCAGTTGGACTAAATTTAAACCCTGGAAACATTATTGACGATGCTTCTATTTTCCTTTCTACCTCTCCCATTCCTACACCCTCTTCTTTGTAAGGCGGTATCGAACGATTATTAATAACTATTATTCCCTCTATCTCAAATTTACTATCGATTTTAAGTATCGACCCGATTTTTCAATAAATTTACTAATTTCGCCAAATATATGTAATAATTTTTTTTATTTAGAACGCTTAAAGGACGGTTGAAGCGCCACAAATTGGACGAGTAATAAAAAGAAATGTGGACAAAGGCCAAAATACATGCATGTTATTGCTTACGAACATAATATTCAGGTGTCGTAACTTCGGAATTTGGATATGTACGTTTTGGTTTGATTTGATAAAGCTTTAATTAGTAGACGTAATTGTACGTGTTTTATGTTGATCTCCTCTTCTGCCTCCCTTTCTTCTGCCGCTTTTTTACGTGTCCATTTCTCATCTGTGCTGCTAGATTTGACAAAGCTGATCCAATTCGAATGACCCGAGACCTAAAAGTGATAAAAAGTGTGATCCAAACTTGATCGGAAAGACATGAAATGATCTGTCTGAAAATGACCCGACATCAAGTGACCTGAAATGACTTATTTTAAGCAAAATTATGACCTGAATGACCTAACCTGAAATTGATCCGATAATTAATACCCAAACAAAAATAACCGGACCTGAATGATCCATTTGCCAAATCTACATGCAACCATGCTGGACTCTTAAGTCCTAATTCAGCAATTCTTTTAGGTCTAATCCCTGGTCCTCTTTTTCTGAAACTTCAGTCCGTTCTAAGACCGTTGAATTTATGTCCGGAACAGATGGATTGATTTCTTTAAAAGAATAACTAGTTCTATTACCCGTGAAATTTACGGGACTATATTGTCACGTTGGTACGGATTTTTTAAAGTCTGGATATGCGATTGCACTGTGCCGTAAGGACAAAATGGTCTCGTAAGAAAAAATTGCACAATATACCGTTACAATATATTTATGTTATGTATGTCCACAATTTACTAAACTTTGCCACAGATTATCAGTATTTTGCCACAAATATTGGTACGTCGATTAGTATTTTGCCACAATAATTTTTATTATTGTTGTTGTTTTCGATTTTTTTCTTATATATTACGTTCCGGTCATTTCTTTATCTTTTATTGTTTTTTCATTAAAAGTTTGCAACAATTAGGTTTTTTTTTTTAATAAATGTTGCCTTCTTTGGGCATACGAAAAATATACATTACAAATAAAAAAAATAACAAAATTCAAATTTTAAAATCGCACAAGATAAATATTAGTCAAAATGTCACTTTCGTATTAGTCATCATATACTTGAGCGTATAACTCATCGTCAATTATCACCCAACATCGTTTATTAATAACAGGTCTATCGATCATTACCTACAAAAATTAACAATGATTCAACGACTTACCCTAACGTCTAATCAATTCCAAATATTAATAATAATTCGACGATGGCGAACTTAAATAGTGCTTGACGATAATGACATACTTTTTGTTGAGAATATTATTAAGTTACAACGTTATTTTTCTTAATTTTTAAATAAATAAAAATGTGTAACTTTTAAGTAGTGTTATTCAAGAAAGTCAAGTTTAGCCATTAATATATATAACATTTTCACCAACATTTCATCCCATGAAAATAAAGTACAAAAAAATTTATATGACAAAATTTGATCAATTCATTAACATATTATCTTATACAAAAATCAATTGAAGTGTCAATATTTAGTTAAAAACATGAAAGTTAATTGAACCTCAATTTGTAAAAGCCACATCGCTTTATTGAATTTTTTTTAACTTAATAAATATCTAATATATACATTTAATTTAAGAATAATGATGATGTCGTTTGATCTGCTTTATTTTCTATGTTACAAAATATATGACATTTTTATAAGAAATTTTAATAAATTTTAATTTATGTGAAGGATTATTTTGGTAATTTTATATGGTTGTGACGTGTAAACGCGAGTCGTGACACATGGCATCACGATGAGCTAGAAAATGAAAATACTTGACAATTAGGCACTCAACATGCCTTTTTATATTATTGTATAGATTATTAAAATGTCAATAAAATAAATGAACATTTATCTTCAAAATATGTTTTCTTTTAAAAAAGTTGTCTAATTATTTAATCCATTTCTTGAAATTAAATGCGGTTATGGTATATGAAATACTCCAAAAATTTAGTTTTAGGTTCATTTTAGTCTAATACCGGATCGAGCATTTCAGGTTCGGTGGAGTCCTAGACCGAAAGTTTAGGTCTGGTCATTGGCGCACCTAATACTTATTTTCCGGCTTTCGGGGTTGGCTTGGTCCGGTGTTTGACCGATGCTCACCCTTAGGTAGAATTGTAAAATTTATAAAGATTTATTAATGATTCTATATAGTGGATTTAAATCTTGTAAAAAATTATGTGGGATACCAAAAATATCCATCTTATCTTACCGCTAAGTTTAGTACATACAATAATTTAAAAAATACCCAAATTACTCAAGTTGAGTTTTTAAATAATTAAAATTTAACACAATATATTTAAAATTGAGTAAATAAATAATAAGTGGATTGTACATCTGATGTACTACAACATAAGGCGAATTTTTTGAGTTTTGTAATAAAGTTTTTGAGTTTCGTATTAAAAACTTATGAGCTTTACTATCAAGTTTTTGAGTTAGTTCATTTGAACATTAAACTCAAAAAAATTACAATATAACTCAAAAACATAATATATAGCATTTAAAATGTAACTTAGAAGCTTTAAAATGCTCAGAAAAAATACATATATACTCAAATTCAAATTAGGTACGAGATAGTACATCCGATGTATAATTCTTTTTCTTGTAAACAATAGTATATGTTATGACGAATTATTCTCGAAAAATCAATTCTAAGTGCATAAATTGAAACATTTAACAAGGTGGTGGATTAGACCATATAAAATATTTTAAGTAATTTTCATTAAATTTAAGAATTACGTAGTACTATCATTTATCTATTTAAAATATGGTATGAGAGTATCACGTAGAATTCGGAAAAATAAAAGGATATTACGCGGGAAAACCCATTCACAAAGAAAAAACCATGGCTATAATGAGTTTGATAGTGTTCCCGCCACTGTTTTCTACGCCATAGCTACCACTCTAAGTAACCTCTTTCTCTCTCTAATGATTATTGTACCTAATTATTAATACATACACGCATTTTCAAATCTCTAATTAATGTATTAGCTGCTAAGTTGGTTGTGTTTTGCTGTCATTTAAAAGTTGCATAGAACCTGTTTGATGAATTGACTCAACCATAGTTTCAAATTTTTATATTTGGATAATTACCATGTAATGTTTTCATAATGTCTTGAGAGTTTGCTTTGTTTGTCTTGCACTTGTGGTTGTGGGTTTTCGAGTTGAGAGCGGATTCTTTGTCCCACTTTCGTATTCCATCTTGTGTTTCGTCAGTCGTCACCTTTATTTGTGGACACATTATCCGTTTAATTTGATTTACACAATCTTTTTTATGATAAGGGATTGTGTGTCGGAAGGAAAAGTAATGGGACACAAGATGGGACGTGGAAATGTGACAGAGGATCCTCACTCGTCTTGGTTTCGTTGATATATTGATGACTTACCTCATGTAAGGCTTATTTAATCGTGTTCAACTTTATTTGAAAGATGCTGAGGTATTGTTTCATGAAAATGTTCTAGGAGCAAGGGACAAGTTTTTTCATATTGTGCTGATAGTTGTAATAATTGGCTGATAGAAATGTTGTTTCTTGGACGACAATGATTTCAGTATTTCAACAGGAAGCACTTCGCCTCTTCTGTGGGGTGAGAGTGGATGGGGTCTTCCCTAATGAGGTGACCTGCATTGGTTTTTACTCTATGCTACGGAGTAATACCCAGAGGAATATGGTCAATGAAGCTCACATGATTCATTGGTATTGTGTGCGTAGTAGTTTTATGTCGGAGTTGAATGTTTTGAATAGTCTTATTTCAATATACTCAAATTTTAAGTCCATGGGAGATGCAGTAAATGTTCTGTAGAGCTGCATTATATGGATGTTATATTCTGTACTGTGATCTCTGGGTATGATCAAAATAGACTGTAGCAAGAAGCTTTTGACGCATTCCAATCTACACTATCAGAAATCCGTCCTACTTAATACACGTTTGAGAGCATATTTAATGCAATCGGATCAGCTGACGCTGAGATATAGACAAAGATACTTTCACTTTCACCTGTTCAAAGCCTGACTAAATTCCAATCCAATTGTTTCAGCTGCCCTTCTTAACATGTCTGTAAAATGAGGAAGTCTCTTCGAGTCCGTGAGGATATTCTAGGAAAACATTCAGAAAACCCATTTTGCGTGGATAGCAAAAATTTAAGCCACGACGGTGTTTTACAGAGGAAGCAGGAAAGGGTAAGACCTGACTCAATTACCTTATTGTCCTGTGCTTACAGCATGTGGTATAGCGCATTGTTGATATAGGTCGATTTGGGACATAATGGTCAAAGATAATCTAATTTTTCCATTACCAAAGCAGAATGCTTGTATGGTGGGTCGTGCAGGACGATTGAAATAAGCAAAAGAGTTTGTTCGTCAGATTCACGGGAAGCTGTCATTCTCGGCATTGCATAGTTTGTTAGGGAAGTGCAGGACACACGGGGATATTTAGTTGGGTGGGGGTATGGCAGATGCATTGATAGAATTGCAGCCTGGGGCATCAGAGATTCAGGGTCTTATGTTCTGAATCTTCTCGTGTCGAATCTCTATGCTGGGAAAGGGAACTGGGATAAAGTAGCGACGATGATGGGGTGAATGCAAATGAGAGATAAGAGAGTTATAAAGGAAGTTGGATTGAGCTGGATTGATGTGCGTAGTACTGATGGTTCCTTGATTATGCAATGGTTTCTTTGGAAGACACGTCTCACCAGAGGTCTGTGAACTACCATTTGGCTATGTGCAGAAGGCTAGAGTTGAAATTCCTTGAGAGGGAGAGACCTAAAAGGAGCTTGGTAGACTTCTGTTAAGGTGTTCACTGGTGATTCGGTGAACGTACTCCCCACATGCAGGTGCAACTTAGAAGTCTTAGATGGTTTTTGTGTTTGTACAGCCAAAAACCTCGATTTGGAGGAGTTGGGCTCATGACGCGGTGACGCCTATCTTTTTTGGTGTAAAGGCAGCCATGAGAATTTAAGGGTAGTTTTAAAGTAGTCGGGTTTCAAATCCAAGTCATAAGTAGTGCCTCTCAATGACTTTCACTTAGATTATCTGAGACATGCTAACGACATTTACGGGATCACGGGTAATGTTATTGTACACAGGATGGCACTATTGATGATTTATACGATATTCATTCATATGCAGATACACCCCAATATCCCATATGGGAGTTTCAAAAATGGAGGTTGATGAGTTAATGGAGCATGGCAAGGGTTACATAGAGCAATAATTGGCACTTCCAAAGAATATGTGAACTGAAAATAAATTTAAGAGAAACTAGTGATATTTTTTCTTCTGCAGAACTAAGAATCTCAAACCATGGTATGAAGATTCAGCACATTCTCTTACGTTGTTCGCCGTGCAGCTTGTGAGGGGATCCTTCACACGATTCAGCTTGTGGGCTTGTGGCGTTGTTTTCTTGTACTGGTATATTTTGCTTTTGAGTTAATGTGATAACTTTTTTTTACTGTGGATTGGTTAGTTACTGAACTGGCCACGGTACTTTGGCAGCTCTATCAGTGCTCCTTATTGACACACCTGTGGTTTATCGGGCTACAAAGAATGTAAGTTTTTTTCCTCTTAATGTCAAGAAATACCGAAATTTTGTGGTCATGTTGAAAATTTTTCACAGCAATTGGTTTGAATATGATTAATGCTTAGCGGTGTTATTACTGTCCTGCTTTGTCCCAAAACTGTTTTATGCCTTCCAGAACAGAGAACCTTAACCGCTATGGGGTAAAGCCAATAAACATAAGAGTGGTTTTTTTTATCCGATTCTACGTGGACTCATTCTTTGATAATATGCTTCACATAAAACCCAGCTTCATAGTTTAATAAATTTTGAGCTTTAAGCAAAAATTAGGTCCACAAAAATACCACAGAAATCCGATGTTGACATAACATTACTTATGCCACACAGTCTGGTAGTTATCACACAGTTTTTCTAAGAGATAATGATACATGGACACACTGATATCCTATACTAGGTTGCTATTTCGCCGATGTTTTTATTTCTCCAGGGGCCTTCAGGATATATTGTCTGTGCTCTAGAATACAATATTTTCCTCTAGGTAGCTCCGTACAATAAACGGGGCCCTTTTTATGATGTCTTGGATTGTCATTGATCTAATGTGATGTTGAATCATACAAAAGGAAGAAAACAATAGTTTTAATCATACAAAGATTAGCACGCATGTTATGTTTGTGATTATAGGTTTTGCCTTTGGTTTATGCTTTTGTTTGTATTTCCCTTTCTGTAGTCAGTATACTGGGACATTTTCTCGACAGTGATTAACTCACATCGCTCTTCTTAGTAAACTTACACATGAAATGTTACTCGGACGTGTCTAATACCCGTGCATGTTTTATACGCAATTATTTCGATTTGCAGCAGCTTCTGAATTCTGATACATTAGTTCAGCATCATATTTGGTGTTCGGACTGCGTTCTACTTCTCTTTTTTTTATTATATTCTCAAATCCTAATACTTTTTTGGGTGCATTATGTTCATTTATATCTATCGATTCTCAGCTTCTGATGGCGCAATTAGCTCATTACAGGCTTTCTAAGGGCAATTATGAAGCAATGGAAGGTCTTACATCAAAATTCTTCCGATTTGCAGACTTAAAGTAGCTTCTGAATTCTGATACATTAGTTCAGCATCATATTTGGCGGTCCAACTACGTTTCACTTCTACTTTTTTTTTCAATGTCTTAAATCTTAATACCGTTAAGTGCATTATGTTAATTATATATTGATTCTCGGCTTCTGGTGATGCAATCAACACATGACAGGTTTTCGAAGGCCAATTATAACGGAAGCAAAGCAAGGTCTTACATCAAAATAATTCCGGTTGCATCATAGGTCTAGAGGAGAGAACCTCATGGACAACCTGGAATTCCATTTGTAAGGTGACCTTTTATTTTCTTTTTGGCAAATATATTTGACCTCATTGCAGCATAATTGTTCTATTATCCTCCATTCATTGTTATGCAACCCCACTTGATTGATTTTTCTTTGCTCTAGGAAGTCAGAAGCTTGTCTTTGTAGGTAGGTTTAGCCCTTAGTAGTTGATTAATGACCATTTGTTGTGCTGTCAGAATCGACGTAATTAACTACTGTTTCTCTCTTTTGGATGTATTATGGAAATTGACTCTGAATTCCCTCATTGTTGATAATGGATAATGGTGTATGATAAAATACAGACTTTATTGTCACAAAGTTATTCTCAACCGTGGTTGGACGAGAAGCGAACCGTGACAGTATTATCATTTAATTTACTTTCTAGCTTCCCTTAATCTTAGGGTATCAGGGTATCTTCTTTATGCTGTAGTCGGTAGGCCAGTTAAGCACATATACTACTAGGTGGATATAGTAATTTGGTCATTAGAGATTTCTGTAGAGGATTATAGGGCTGATTTATGAAAAACTTAGCATCGTAAATATACTCATTAGGACCAACAGGATATTGATGATGAACTACGGTGTTTCCCCTAATCCTTTGAATGATCATCAGTCAGAAAGATCAAAGCGGACTTCTCCCTCAAAGTATTCGAAAAATGGCCAAGTTTTCAATGAAAATTTATTTCTATAAGATTTTCAAATTCTTGCCTGATGAGTCTGCTATTGTTCTTAACTTACTAGACAATATAATTAGCATCCCTTTCTACCAGCGCCTCGACCCATCTTTCTAAGTGGGCGCGCTTGGGGAAATAGGAACGGATATAGCCTTTTGAATGTCAACGAACGAACCCCGGGCAGAGCGCTCGTTATCCTTACCGTCCTCTTTGTTTTTACTGTTCTAAACTCTATACAAGTACAGTTTTTTTACTAGATTTCTGTAATGATTTTTCTAATGCTGGCAAATAAACATACTCTCGAGTCTCGTCGATTCTTACATGCATTGATGCATGCACGTAGAGAGTCATTACTTATAAACTGGCTTTAGTTTTGTACTTTCTGTAATGATTCTGGATAATATTAACACTAGACTCCAAATTAAGCCACGATAACAAGAATATTTCTACTCAAATCATATCTAATAAACTACAATCATATTCCTAATTCCTGAGATTATGTCATATGCATGCACTATTTTATATCTGTCATTCCAGAAATCTTATCTTCATCCTTATATTGTCTTATTAATACTTCTTATATTATGCAAACCATGTCTTCTCCATCTCTAATGATGCTGTTTTGACCGTCGCAAACCAATCTTATGTCCCCATATGCTTCATCTTAGTGATATCTAAGGCGATTCAACTGATTAGTGATTACCCTCGCAACTCACGATGTGAGACGGTCCTAATTACTTCATTGAATCAAACGAGAAATATTAAACTACGCTTAATTAAGGGTCTTTTCTTGTAACTCCCACGTCTTTGCTCATCATTTGACTGGCTTTTCTTATTGTTTTACATTGATTTAATAATCTTCTTATAATCTTGCTTATCATGTGTGATTAACTACTTAATTGTTCGGCAACGGATTACGAGTATTTGTTTAGTCTTTGGAACAGTTTAATAGTAATATAGTCTTGGATATGCCTTGGTTGATCTGTCGGAATCAAGAGAACCATATGTTTTGTTCTTCTCATTTGTCTGCAAAAGCTTTGACTTGATCTCATGTCATTACCTCCGTCTTAAATGAGAAACGCGTCTAACAGAATGCTAGGAAATGACAAACTCTTGTCTCATCTATCTATATGGCATTATAGGGTAGTATTTGCATGTTTTATATATACTTAAGAACGGATATTTTGAATCTTTTTTGTGTAAGTATAATGCTACCGGAAATTCAGAGGAATACCTGAATACCTGAATACAATTTAGTCAAATTTCTAGCCTCGGAGTTAAACCTTGCATATTAATCTGAAGCACAACAAACGAGCATATTGTATTAGTCGACCGACCTTGAACCACTTTGAGATTGATCTGTATCGTCGTCGTTTATCTCTAAAATTATTAGTGCATGAAAGTACTTCATTTGTGTTCACGGTGAGGAGTATCGTAGTTTGTAATCAATCGTAAAAAATCGGTTGAGACGGATTCGTATCATTTAGTACCGCACAAATAGCAATTGGGGGTGTCGAAAATCCATCCATGGAACATGAGAATTGCTTGAACATGTCAGAAATGTTTTGTCTCCAAATAACTTTCAGAGAGATTTGTCATCCACATACACGAAAAATATGTTTTAAGACTACATTCACAAAAAAATAGTGTTATAAGTTTATAATAACCAATAAAAAAACCTGACATCCTGATTTTATTAATTTCTTACATTAATTAGTATAAGCAAATAATTGATCATGCATCACAAAAAGCACATGCTCTTCTCATCAATCAGGACACATCTTAACCTTATTTCTGTATTTCACATGCATTTCTGGTCTATTTATTCTTCTTGTTCATCAACAAATTAGCGGAGAGTGAAGTCTAGTAGTTAAAACTTGGTGAAAATTTGCCAGGTCTCACCGTTTTTCGGTTGTGCTCCTTCAAAAGCAATCTTGTGGCTTTTGTGGGCTTAGAGGTTGAGACTATGACTAGTTAGAATTCGAGCATGTTATCTTAGTAAATATGGTGGTTGACTTTGTATGCGTGGTTGATATGCTGTTACGTTATCCATAAAGTTACTCAATACACATTTGGTAAAAGGGCAAATTCTGTTGTGAGACGGTCATACATGCGGCCAGTAGAAAGTGACCATTTTTTTTATAAATAATGATCATTTTTGGTTAAATGATGGACACTTTTTATTAATAAAAAATCAAAATAACCTCTTTTCAAAGTGGCCACTTCTTTTAACAAAAAAACACTGAAAAGACCGTCTCACAAGAGACTTACTAGATACAAAGATAACGGGTGAGATTTCTATATTATCCACAAAAGAAACATTCAAATGAAAAGTGTGTAAAATAACAAAGGAAATCATAATTGTATGTCAAAGAAGGTAGAACAAGCTTCTTTGTCCTTGTAGCAAAATTAACTAGAGTAATACTCCCTCCGTCCCGGTCATTTGTTTACCTTTGCTTTTGGCACAATTATTAAGAAAATGGTAGGGGACCATTTGTGGTGGTCCTTGGTGGATGACAAGTGGACAATAGTCCCATTGGCACATCAAATTACTCATAAAAAACATTCTCAATATAGAAAGGTAAACAAATGAGTGAGACACCCTAAAATGGAAATGGTAAACAAATGACCGGGACGGAGGGAGTATATAGTATTGTGTTTCTTGGTCATTAGTGTTGATGACATACTTCATGATTATTAATTTTGATTTAATTAAGAAATTAAGAATTAATCATAACTGACATTATTGGCATTACTCCATGTTATTATACTCACTTGATGATTGCATGCACAAGCAAGTTAATCTGTGTGGAATAAAATCATGTTTTCTGCTGACATACAAAAAATTAATCAGTAATTAAGGGTGGTTATAATGTTACTACAATTTTTGTTAATATCACTAAATTACAAGTCAATTACTCGTATATGAGTATCTGACTATTCACCCTCTCACAATTTGAATGACATTAACAAAAATAGTAGCGGCGTTATCATTACATATATCTGACTATAATTTGTTCATGTTAAAAGTTAAATCAATCCAAGATCTTTAGTAATTCCTCCCTTGTACAAATTGAATGGCTTAATATTTTAATTAAAGATAAATAAATAATTACGGCAAAGAGAGTATAACATTAATCTTTATACAGGCGGAAAGTGACATTTGGGTTAAACTCGACTTGTACAAATAGATGACATAGCCATAGAGGTGGCTTGTACTTAAGTACTAGTCCGATTCTTTGAACATTTGGTTTACTTGTTACTCCGTATTTACCCAAGATCCACGGTAACTTTTTGGTACCTTTATCTCGTACTCTTCAAACATAAAGGGGATTAATTACCACGTTTGTTTGTTGTATACCAAACACGCTGATGCAATATATCTTGTCGTTTTTTCCTTTTTTTTTACCTTATAAACATTTTAGAGAATGGTAAGATTAGTAGCTCGAATAGCATTGTAGTGAGTACATGATATGTTCCGGCTTGGCGCGGGAGTAACTATTGCTGGAGTAGTGGAGTGGCATAGCTCATAGTAACAGACTCGTTCGAAACTGGAGTTGAATTTATTGCTTGGGTAATGACGGAGGTTAGAGGTAAGTAAATCTAGTGCAGAAAATGTATAATACATAAATTGTACAAGAATTCTATTCACATATTGTAATTTTACAAAATTTTGTAGCAAAGAGTAGAAAAAGAAACAAATATTTCCGCCCTGTTTAATTTTACAAGAAAAAAAACTGTCTTAAGATTAAAAAGTATACTGGTAAAAATGAAATTTAAGCAGCATTCCATTGGTAATGCAGATAACAGAGAACAGAACAATGATGTATCGAAAGTCGAAACGGAACTCTTTAGTGTGTTAACTGCAGGCTGCAGCAGTAATCACCTCTTGCTGCCTAAACATTGCCCTTCAAGATGCTCTCTTCTTGCTGCTAAATCTTGCAAAATCGCGCTACAAGCCTCCCTTAACCGAGACGTGCTACCAGTAGACATTGTAGGGCTAGCAACACCTTGAAACGACGGTAACCTCTGAGATTTGATGAGATTATATCTTTTAAATTCGTCGCTTTTATCATTGGTTTCGCCATTTTCACAAACTTCCGAATTTTCTTTGATCGACATGTTACCGTTAATCTTCAGGTTTGCAGCAGTGAAGTCCCACTCTATGCCATTTGAAGTGTCTCTCTGTAAGCATATGCTTTCCCATTGAATTTTTTCCGAAAGTGATCTCCGTCCCTTGAATACTTCGTCTACTGAATCCCGTCTTGAATCAGTCTGACCCGTTTCATTCTGCACAAAACTCCACTTATAGCACTTGTTGCTATTATCCATGTTTAACTCGATTGAATGAAGCTCGCTGTCGCTGGAGTCATCATCACCGTCACTTTGTTCATTTTTCAGTTCTCCGTCTTGTAATCCATTTTCTTTATTATCACCACTTTCCAAGTTAATTCCGAGTTCGGTTCTTAACCTCTCCAAAGCGGCGTTTTTCTCCTCATATTCATACCGAGCTTCTTCAAGTTTCATTTGAACTCTCTCCTCACGTAACACATCGGCCAATTGAAGCATTTGCCGTTCTTTCTCAACCTCTTCTCGTGCTTTTTCCGACTCTTTCTTAAGTTCCTCCACTTCAATCCTCTCTTCTCCTATACCTCTTGCTAATTCGTCACACGTTTGCTCCAGTATCTCCCTCGCCCTTCGCTCTCCATCAAGCTCCTTCATTGCCCGTCCGAAATGATCCCGAGTATCAGCCAACTCCGCCCCGAGTTTCTTGTTCAGTCTCTCGGCTTGTCTCCGTAATTTTCTCTCAATCTCAATCTCTCTCATCAAAGACGAAACAGCCTCTTTGATCTTATGTCTTTCTTTACTCTTCCAAGCCGCCTTCTGCTCAGCAAACTCCTTGTATATCGCTCCTATTTGATTGCAATCAAACCGCTGCTCTTGTATCAGTTGATCTACTTGCAGCCTGGCTCGATCCAGCTCAACCCTTAAAGCCGAGACTATAGTCAGCCTCGACGATTGCTCCTCCTCATGCGACATAATCCGAAACAAAACCTTTACAAGCTCTTTTGAGGCAATCAGACTGTTATTAACATCCTTTAACCGGCTTTCGTTGTTAAGATTGTTCTCTCCCGGAGCGCGGTTCGAAACCTGCATGATTGACATTACAGCCTTAGATACAACAAGAAATAGGCTCATGCTCATGTTTTATGCATCATCCTAAAGATTCCAAACTCATTTTTTTTGTGTATATATACCATCCGGTTAAATCCGGATGTGAGCGGCAGGACCACTAAGGCGGTAAAACTTTCTTTCATGAGTTTTGACACTGCTACATTTCCAGGACTCAAACCTGATACATCTAATTAAGCCAGAATCTTAAAACAACTCTGTATCAGTTAATCTAAGTGCTCATTGACGGAGTTTCCAAACTCATTGTCAACCAAAAGTGCCCAAATATATCAAGGTGGTCCAAAAAGCACTAGTACACCCCTAATTATTAGCCTAAAACTATACAAATTTGTCATTAATGACAATAACAACACTATCATTCTCAACACAAATCAAAATCATTAATCATTTAGAGTGAAAAAATGAAGATCAATGTGAAAACAAACATTTCATTGTCAAAAAAAAGGATAAAAGATTATTAAAATAAAATAAAAAAACTTTATAATAATAATATTAAACTGAAATATTGTCAGTGTGAACAGTAAGTACCTCTATAGCTTGTAGCCCACCTGCCATATACTCTGTAATCTGTAGCTTTTGTGAAGTTGCTGAAGATCTTCTTCTATGACTTCCCACTTTTGATCCAACCATTTTCTGCAAATCCTTACAATATATACATTCATTTAACATTTTTATCAAAATCCAACTTTAAAACATTAGAAAAACCCTTTATACATGGTCTGCAGGCTATCACGTATACTCGGGATTAAACCAGTAAGCATTAAGCATTTTATTTCGTACTTCTTCCGTCCAGATCAATAGTTTAGGTCGACTAACAAAAATTTTACCAGCTAAATTAGTCGAAACATAGGACAAGACTACAAGAGACAATATTTCCCCACTTATATTAAAATTCAACACATGGATTTGTTTAGGTCGACTAACATAAATCATCATCGTCATTATCGTAAATTAAACAAAACAAAAAACAGTAATTAAATTCTAACCTCACAAACAGGACTACGATGAGGAAATTGATCCAACATTAAATGTTGTTGATGTAATTTTTCAGAGCTTTTTCTTCCTCTTTTATCTTCAAAAATATCATCTTTTTTTACCACATTATTAGGTGAATGCATCCCATTAATTTCCCATAAACTTGCTGCTAATTTCCTTGCTGAAAGTGCTTCTTTACCTTTATTACCACCATAATTATTACTATTACCATGGTAATTATTATGATTATTATTATTATTATTATTATTATTATTATTATTATTATTATCTTCAAAATTACACATTTTTTGCATAGGAGACCTTGAACCTGCCATAATTACCTTCCAAGTAGGTAAAATAACTGGTGTACTACTAGAACAGTTATTATTTTTATTTACCCTTTTACCCAACAAAATTACCCTTTTATTAAATTTATAATTTTTCACCAATGAAGTAGAAGATGTTGATGAATTTGAAGATACCCTTTTCCTTATTCTACTACAATGCCCACTTCTTGTAATTTTTTCCTCATAAAATCTTGGCATTTTCAATATTTTCTCTCAAATATTTTTCAATGTTGCTTAAAATGCTTACTTCTATGATCATATCCCTTTTTTTATATGAAAATAGTAATATTTATTATAATATAAAAATATAAAATTTGATTTTGTAAGCAATGTGTTATACTATGTTGCATAAAAAGTGAAGAAAATCAAATAAACCTTGATTTACTAAAAAAAAAATACACTAAATATTAAATAATGTAATAATTATGTAAAGGAGATAAAATTGTTAACCCTACCCTACATTGGAAACTTTAGAAAGAATAGAACTTTGGGATGAAAAAATGTGAGAGTTTAATATTTTTTTTTTTTTTGATGATTTAGTTTGTTTTTGTAGGAATTTTTTTTGTAGGGAGAGAAAGTAGGAGTAGAGACTAGAGAAGAGAGATAATTGAGTGTAACTTTTAATTTTTAGTTTGATCAAAATAAATAAATAAATGAAGTTGGTTTTAAAAAGAAGAGGAAGTTGAAGATGTGGCATACACGTGAGCTAAGAATGAAGGGACGTGTGAGTTGAGGGCTTAAAAAATGTGAGAAACAATTCTTATATCATTTGGGGATCGTCATACAAGCACTGAACCACATCGTCTCACTGAAAACGGGTATTATTCGTTAGAAGTTAAAGACGGATGCTTTCTCACAACATGCAAGTATGAGGGTAAATGAAGGCTCTATTTATCTTCCCACTTGTATATTGTGAGTGGGCATTATCCGTCTTCAGCTTGTGACGGATAGTGCCCGTCTTCAATGAGAATTTCTACCCAAGGAAATACTTCATACGAGTATGATATTTCGTTTGGCGGATTATCTTTAATTGTAACGAGAATGGTCCGTTTGGATGATGAGTTTCTGTTTTGACGAACAGTAAGTATCCCTGAAGACGGGATATTTTGTCTTAAACTTAAAACTAGTCAAATACATATTATTTATATATTAGCGAAGACTAATATATTTGTTTTATATACAAACAAGTCACATAACTAGATAGTTGATCCGTCTTTTAACTAAGAATTACTTTTGTGAATAGATGAGCTGTTCTGAACTAAAATGAGTTGAAATTAAGCCCGAACGAACCGGATAGCACTGAGTATTTATCATTTATGTAACGTACACATATGTATTTTGAGTGTGTATGTGATCTTTGTGTTTGATTTGTGTCATCTTTATTGCTGTTGTGTAGAATGTGTAGTGTACATCAAACATGTACTCTACGAACTTTGAAATAACGTATTTGAATTCTTAAATTACCTCCTTTCATTTATTACTAGAACATTTATTATATGGAAGAATTTAACTTGCTTAAAGAAAGGCATTAAATGTTACCCCCATGGTGTGGCTAGCCAATCTTATATTTTTGAACTACTTTCATTAAGGTATATAGGCTTATGTCGAGAATGTGTCAGCCTAGTAGTCGAGATGAAAATGTCGTAAAATTAACTTAATTATAATTTGTGAATAGTGAGAACAAGAGCTAGCTCAAGTGGTAAGAGTACTCTTACTCTAATCATAAAGTTGAGGGTTCGACGATTCTCACCCGCCATTTGAACCAAAAAAAATACGTGAATAGTTATTTGAACATTTGATGAATTAATGGCATGAAAATGTTGTAAAATAAGTTCTCACCCGTTCAAATCTCTCTTTTTTTATATATTACTGTCTTATTATGCCTCCTTGGATGTAAAAGAAAATAAACAAATAATGACATTATATCTCGAGTAGTACAAGGTAGTAATTTGGGTCTAATACAATTATACAATGTATGATAAATTTTGGAGATTCTTACAAACCGAACCTAAGAATCTACTATATACTAAAGCATAAACAATTCTTGGCTTCTCATTGGACGCTGAAATAAAGGAAAGAGAGAGGAAAAATTGGCCTACTACTTGTGCTAAGAATTAATTACCCTCTCTCCTCACTTGATTTAATTACTCTCTCTTCATTTGATTTAATTACTCTCCCCTCATTTGCACAATTTGTTTCACCATTTCTAAAAGTATAGAAAATATCATAATAATGTACGAAACTATTAACATTTGCACAATTAATACGAGAACGGTACAAAAATTACAATTAAATGGCATTCGATAATATTATAACTTTTACAAATATATAAATAATATGTGAGCCATTTCAAAAAAAAATTATATTTACTTGCAATTACTTTAAAGCTAATATAAATATCTCTAATTTTATATTTATTTACCAACAATATTTTATAATTGCATTTGAAATTCTAACTAGGATTTATACGTTTAGTCAAATCCTTAAAATTAACCCCTGCAATAATTTATATACTAATAAGCATATTATAATTGAGTTTTAAATTTGAGGGTCACCCACTCACCCATATATGTGTGATTTTGATAGATGATATTTTTCCCGCCACCTCCATAAAAATAATAAAAAGACGTGTATTATACATGAATTATTTAGCGTTGTAAATAAACGTTTTAAATTCTAAACTATTTAAATCATGTATTTAATAATAGCGCGCATTATTATAAACCGTGCATTTGTTGCACGAGTTTAAAACTAGTATTTATTTTAAATCATATTTTATCTTTTTCTTAATACACACTAATTATTGGTTAAATTTCCTTCGAATTGAACAAGCTAGAAACTGGCTTTGGTTAGGTTTCAAAATTACCACTCTGTTTTACCCATTTGTTTATCTTTTGATTAAAACACCCATTATAAATAAATAATTTAATGAAAAAAGAAGTAATAAACAAATGACTAAGATAAAACCAGTATTGTAGTATACAATTTTGTGTGTGTGTCAAATGAACGGGAAATAAGGATCCGAAACCTGATATCTATTCCCCTCCGTCTTACCTATTAGGCTAATATATCTTCGATATAATATATACTCGATAGTCATTTATAACTCACAATTCTCCTATGGTACAAATGCATTAAGTACCCTGCAAAGGTAGGGAATAGTCGTAAAGATTTAGCAAATATAAGAAGGTACATTTACACACAAGAGGGGAAGATTTCAAGTGTTATAGCCTAAATTTTACAGGTACCCTTTAAAACGTAGAGGTTGTCCTTTATTTTAGAGGACATCCTTCTCGCAAAATTACAAGGCAGACAACTTACATCCCACGAGGGTCTTGGTCCCACTCACTAACACCCTCTATTGCTCATAATTTTTGTGCTCTTTTAAATGGATTCCTTGGGATTTTTAGAGTGTTATTTGCTGTTGTTTTTGGATTTCAATTTATGTAATGTTCATATGACAGTGAGGATTGTTGAGGGAGGTCCTCCATGAAGCTAGCAATCGAGTCATTTGGGTCGGTTTTTGGCCAGGATTTGGGCAATTAGGTTATTGATCTCGGGTTTTAGTGGAGTCAAGTCATTTGTCATATCGGATTGTGTTTTATACATTCATACAAATAATGATTATGATAGTTTCAACGTTATTTCAAACTGGGAGATGAGTATAACTTATATGACATGGTTGTAGGAATAAAATCAAAGCATTTCATGTTATATTTTTCATTTTATAGTAGAGTTAATGACGTTGTTGTAAGCATATAATCGTTTTATACACAAGACTTACTATCTTATTAAGTTGGTAAGTGGTAACATATGCGAAAATTGTTAATTATAATTATAATTATTTTTTACAAAAAGAAGAGGTTTTTGAAGTAGTTGATTGCGTTGACAGATTTTAATTAGATATTATAAATACTACTTAGTAATTTCACCATCTAAATAATTTCTTGATTGATATCTATATGATGCCTAGGATATTGTGTCCAAAGGTCTTGTTTTTTCATTCGTATATAAATTACAACTATTGTCCTATAGGACAAGTTGATGGAATAAAGATCAATCCAATAAAAGAGTAACTATCTAAATTACAGTATTATTTAGATCTTGTTCTTTTTGGCGAAGTGAATAAAGTTCAACTAAACTTAACTGAACAGAGCTGGGCCGAACTGAATGAAGTTAAAGTAAAAGTTGATTAGTGAAAAAATGAGTTTAACTAAATTAAAATAAGCTGAACTGAACTAAAATGAGCTGAAGTTAAGTAGCAATTATCAAAGCTGTATATAAAATCTTATCTATTCTAATGATTTTACGTTAATAACAAACATATTTAAACTGTGAATTTTGAACTTGAATATATAACCCATCCTTATAAATATTTGGCTATTCAATTACCCTTTTTGAACCAAATTTGTTAAGTGGAACATTCAAACACAAGTTGGTCATGTCATTGTTTAACTAATGTTAATTGTTAAATACTGTACAAATTTTCATTGAAGACAGGCACATTCCGATATAAGCTGAAGACGGATATGCCCCTCTCACAATATGCATGTGGGGAGGGCAAATGAAACATTCCACCTGTATATTGTGAGAGAGGCATTATCCGTATTCATCTTCTGATGGATAATGTCCGTCTTCAGTGAGACTAACTGATTGTTAAATATATTTGGAATTTTTAGATTTCAAAATAAATAAATAATAATAATAATAATGGTTGGCTGACAGTTAAGTTGGGGTGGCCGTACCCTGTGGGCCATGTTATATATGGTGACCCCACCGTATGTACCCTTTTAAGTCAGTAAGTTGGCCCTCATGCCAGTGCAACCTCCCCTCTCTTTTCTAGTACTATACTTCATCTTCTACATTTAATGCCTAGTAATTTTCTACATTTAATTGGGATATCAGTACGTCTTGTTTAAGACGGGTTAAATACTGTCACATAATATTTTCCAAGACAACAAATAGAGTGATTTGTTATGTATATAACCCCTCATAAACTTAACATAGATAATATTATCCGTCTAAATGAGAATTTGTGAATGGATACATCCACGGGTGAAACTATCTTGCAGATTAGACCATGTTATTTTAGACTTGATTTTTCTGAACTTTTAGAAGATTTGCACTTAACTAAAATTGTAAACTTGTGGGATCTAAATGAACTTTTATATACTGAACTTATAGAATCTAAACTGATAGAAAAATGGTATGAATTGAACAAAACTTTTTTTAACGGAAATTATAGGATTGAATTGAACTTAGCGGATCTAAATTGTTCTAAACCGAGCTTATATAATCTGGAATAGACTTAAAGACAATGACTTTAAGTCCAAAAAAACATAGCCTAATTAATAAGAATACTCATCTTGTTGTACAGTAAAATGTGTGAAAATTTCCAATATTTTTCTGTTTTATCAGATTGAGATTTTTCACCTGGTAACTTCAACCCTGAAACTCCGCAACCGGATATAACTTTGCCAAAGTTGATGAAAACGCAAAGAAATATAAATCATGCATGGTAATGTAAGTTAAGAAAGTACAACTTGTCTCACAAGACGAGCACTATATATCCGTCATAAGCTGAAAACAGATAGTGTCCTTCTCACAATATGCAAGTGGAAGGACGAGTGAAGGGATACATTTGCCGTCCACTTACATATTGTAAGATGGGCACTATCCGTCTTCAACTTATGACGAATACTGAGAATTTGCGAAGAAATAAGCATTAATGTCCTTTTTAGGGTATGCTTGTAGTCGAAAAACAGTAGGGGACACAAGCACATTTTAGTGTTGGATTATTAGAACTTATATGAAGGTCCATGCATGTGTTTACTAGAATTAGCATTTCAATCTGATGCACCTAAATCACTTATGAATCTATGATACGTCACTAAAATGCTACCATCGTAATAAAGACGTCTCCTTTATAATCTTGGTCTACTTAGCAAACTATGTCGGTATTATGTTCATCATTACATCAATACGTAATACGTATGTTCTCATACTAAAGCTTTATGCTCTTATCTCGATCAATACCTAATTGCATGCACAAACTGTTGCTTCCTCTTATTTATAACGAAGTGTTTTTCGTGACGAGTATGTCTGTCACAAGCTTGTAACGGGTCAGATATCTCTCATATGAGTATATAAGACAGGCTAAGAAATTACAAATAGTTTTATCTTTGGGTAATACTCCCTCTGTCCCGGACCGTTCAATTGTTATCATATTTCTTTTTAGGATGTCTCAGTCAATTGTTGTCCTTTCTATAATAAGAAGATTTTCTATGATTAATTTGATTATCCAATGAAAGTATTGTCCACTTGTCATCCACTAAGTGAAAACACAAATGATTTACAAATAACCGAAACGCAGGAAATATTTAACATGCATATTACAAGCTTGTAATCATGAATATGTCCATCACAAATAAGAGTTTGCGCTTATCAGACCAAATCACTTGCTAGGTACTTTGCTCTTATTACATTACCTAATTACAACGATCCATTTTTCTTGATAAATACGAGTAGTTCGCTCATCTAGTTTATTTTACTACATTTATCAAATTATATGAGAAAACTTCTAATAATGTAATAAAATAGATGAATATATCAAGTATATATATTTGTAACAAAAAGTAGGAAATTATAAACCTCTTTTGACCGACTATTTTGGTGAAATTAGGGGGACCAAAATATTTCTCCAGTCATTTACAAAACCTAAAGGATTAACAAAGCACAAAATAAACAGCTCATGTAATCTCTTTATATGTCCATATTACACCAATTTTTAAGGTTGATTTAGGGCTTTGTACTACGATTTCTTTCTTCCTTGACTCGTGGTCCATGCTGCAATGCATAACCTTTCTTTTGGTAGTCATCAACTTGTTAATTTAAAAAAAAAATGCAAATATGTCTTACTGAAGACGGGCATTATTCGTCACAAGCTGAAGACGTACGGTTAGACGGATAGTGCCCCTCTTGCATATTGTGAGATGGGCAATATCCGTCTTCAACTTGTGACGGATAGTGCCCGTCTTCAATGAGCATTAACTAAGCTAGTCTAATATCGACATATTTTTGACTCTATTACATGTCGGATCTACATCTGTCTTAAGAGAGACTTACCGTTTAATAAACATACAACTATAAGTATATATCAAGCATTCAAAACAAGTCCTCCTTTCTTCAATATCAGTCATAGCTTAGGTACTTTGGTACAAACACAAATCTCACTTTTGATGATTATTAACCACCAAATTATAACATAATTGCTTTTGTTTAGAAGTTGGGATTACAAAAGATGAAAATTGATTGGTTAAAACACATCTATCAATCATTAGATTTCAATTGTTTGTACTTGCATAAAATAAAATACAAGAGTTTGAATATATTTTAGTCTCTAAAGTATAAACTACAAATAATAATGATGTTGCTTCAACCTATTGATTTCCTCATGCTTCTTCAACTTTTATCTTCATCAAAAGAAGAGATAGCAATAATATACTTGTAGCATATATTCTTATTTTCCATTATTTTATTTTTTCTTCTTTTTTCAGTTTCAAACAACTTAAGATTTGGGACCCTTTAACTTTATTTGGATCAGTGAAGTAGCAAAGAATCATATAAAAGAAGAAAAATGTAGGGTTAATTTGTTGATATTTTTTTTAGCTTTTGCTAACAATTAGGTGAAAGAGACAATTTTACTTTTTTAAATAGAAGATGAGATAAAAAGTGGAAGAATGGTTTGGTAAATTGAGTATTTGTAGTACATTCTAGGATGAGAAAATTGAGATCCCATGCATTTTTCTTAGATTGCTCTTAGGTCGATTTTTCTTAAAAAGTTGGTTATACGGAGTTTGATCAGAGTGAAAAGTATTAGATTTTTTTCGACATAGCTTGGAAAAACTTGTTGACTTGATGAGTATTTCGAGTTACTTAATGTATACTTGTTAATTATTAAGATTTCTAATAATCGAAGTCTTACTTTCATTTTCGATGGAGATTGGATGAGGAATGAAATGTTGTACTTTGTATGTAGGAGTAATAGCTAGCGTAGTACTCTATCATTGATTTAGTTTTATTTAGAACGTGATTAATCAAACTAAACCTATAAAAAAAAATTTTGGGTTATCTATCCCCACCTATAACATACCGATTCTTTACGTTTTTATTTTCTTAGGGTATGTCAATTCGAAACCAAACTGGTAAAACGAAAACGTTTTCAATTACTCAATTCGAGTCCAGGCTGAAATTCCAAAAAGGGAAACCCTAATTTCAGGGCCTTGTTTAGTGTTTACACTAGTAGGAATCACAACTTATAAGCAAGAGATGATGTATCCTTTTAATTGGGCTGGACTATTAGCTCTCTTTATGACATTGAATTTAGGTATTGAAAGGGAATGGTTTTACTTTTTTTTATTGCCATAAATAATATCCATATCATCACATATGTAATTATGTATATCGTCTTGCAAATTGAGCTACAATGTGGTATTTGTCTCATTTTGGTATTATTTTGTAAATTCGATATAAAAAAAACACGCTAAAATCTGAAAAAACTAGGTACAAATGAAATTAGCTGACTAAATTAAAAATGTTTGACAACTAGGTGAAAATGTAACTTCTATATGATACTCCGTACATTAAGTATTAAGCTGGCATATTTTCGGCATATTTTCCACATGTTCACATTTAGTATTTCATTTCAGATTTTCTAGCTTATTTGGTCAAATAAGCTAACCTACCAAACACTTGTCAAAAAAATATGTTCATAACTAGAAATGGTAAAAATGACATGGCCCAAATAAAGTGACTCGTACCTGACCTGACACCCAAACCGATGACCAAGCTTGACCTGTAACCCAGATTGAGCGGATTAAATATGATATGATCTAAATGTTTATTGTTGAATACATACATACAGTCCATTATTCATAAATAACTTGAAAATAGTTGAACCAAAAATGACCTCGAACACGAAATGATCCAACCCGATCCGAATACGACAAAATTAACCCGTTTATTAGATCTATTTACAACCTACCTTTCCATACAAAGATACTTCACAAATTTATAAAAACACATTTTGATGTTGGCATGATCATTGATCATTGTACAATATCTCCCTGTAAGGAACTAACTCTTGGTAATGTCATTAAATGAAGTGTTTATTTACGATAGACCAAGTATATCTATTTTACAAAGACATCACACCTTCCAATCTAACTTTGGATTCAACATCTCAACTCTCACATACTAAGCACAAAATCTCATTAAAGACGGGAATTATCGTCACAAGCTGCATCCTATGTAACACATTCAAATTTACAAACAAAACTTACCTCAAAATTACATGAATTATGGGATCATTTTGCAAAATATGTTAAAAACAAGAAGACCATCAAAATATAAACAACACTAACAATACCTACACCAACACTAACAACACCAACACCGCCGCTACAAACAACCGCTAACACTCTCACCCTTTTAACCCTATTCTCCCATCTAACTCTTTTTCTTTTCAAATACTCTTCATACATATTCTTCCCTTCTTCTCCACTTCTCCTTGTTTTCCGCTTCCCAAACTCGATAGCATTTACCAAACACCGTAAACTCTCCTTCCCATACAAGTATATCCCATCCATGTTTTTTACCCGTAAGCACGCTTCCTTTATGTGCAACTCGCCATGGTCTAACCCCCCGCACGTGACCACCACCTTACACTCCACGTACCCGGCCCGTTCACTACCTAATATAGTTACATACTCGATATCATACTCCCCTGAGTTCCAACGCCTTTCTGATGAAACTGGGATTATGCTTGAGAAATTCGCGCTCTTTTGGGTGACCGGGTCAAATATGATCCAACTCAATGTTAAATTCTCTTCTAACTCCCTTATGGTTATATAAGTGTCACCATCCCGACCCATTTTGACTCGGGCAGCCGGATGGACTTCTTTCGGGTCAAGTAGGTTAACCCGAAATGGAGAACGCAAAAAACCACCGGACTTTGTCTCCGATTCTAATACTCTAGAGAAGAAGAGCTTGTCTTGATACCAAATATCAACCGCCGAGATTAGCTCTGATGGGAGTGTCAAGCTGTTACAATTTCCTAGTTGTTCATGAGGTGTCAACAGTGGGAAAGAGTCGGAGAAGAATCTCCTGTGACCGTTTGGGACAGCCGATATAAGCCGGTGAACACGTGGATGGTTCACAGAAGGCCACACGGAGGTACAAATCTTCCTCCATAGCAAATCCTCAGACGAGAGCATGTTTAAGTACGAGGAGGTGCAGCTTAACGAAGCTAGGGATAACCCATCAAGCCGACCAAGGACGTTGCGTTCAATGATGTCACGGTGGACAGCCGAGATCATGCTTGTTTCTCCGTTATCGGAATTGGAAAGTAGGATGGTTTTAGAAGCCATTAGCAAGAGCAGAGCTAACTTGCTGTTTAAGGGGATATGCCTTGAAGAAACGTATTACTCTTATATACGCACGCAAAATGCTTTATGCTTATGTAAGGGAGTTGATCAATACAATAGGTTTTATATACACGCAAAGTGGTTCATATAAGTTATAATAGAAGCCTAAATAGGTGTTATTATTACATAAAATTTACATTTACATACTAACTAAAGTTGGTCAACACGAAAAGGATATATTATTTGATAATGCAATTTGTACACATTTTAAATTAAAACCAAAATTTGTTTACGTAGTCAACCGACCGGAAACAGAAACTAGAAAGTGTGGTTCGTATTCCATCTCGTTAACCGAAACCAACCTAACCCGACTAGATTCAACAAATCTATGTGAATGACCAAACCCGATAACACCTAGAAACTAAGCTAAGAATTGACCCGACCAACTATAAGCAACCCAAGCCTGGCCTGGTCATAGTCATGACACAAACAGACCAGAACCGACCCAAACGACCTGATTGCCACCTCCACAAGGAGAATGCATCCTACCAATTGACGAACCAGTCCGATCCTTAATGAAGCGGTACAAATAATGTACACTCAGAAATTCAACCGTTTAGAAATGGGAATTGCAAACCCACATTTAATCACCTCTAGTATGCATCAAAGAGGCTTTGAACCTGCCCCGAGTAGACAGAGTGGGGTTCTGTTTAGATCAATGTGAAATAAACGGCTAAGAACCTGCCTAACTTAGTGGGGTGGGTCAAGCCGAGTTGGATATGTTCAATTCAGACTGATCACAAACAGGTTTCAATAGTCCAAATTAGCCCGGTCTGGCGGTCCAAGTTCGGACTTTGTTCAGGCAAATGACCAGGTTTAGTTGTGGCCTTGTGAGCCAGATCAAAGATCGGTACAAGTCTTGATCGACAATACCGAAAATAATAATAAAATGTTTCTAACAAGACTTGCAATCTCATGAATAGCTATTTAAGGAGTATCACAAGATATTCATCAATCATCATAACAAATAATTTTAATGTATAATTGATTCAGTCTACCTAGATTTTACTCGTCTACGGTTTTTATAGACAATATATAATTATTCATCACATCAGAAAAAGATGTTCATGTTGGAATATAATATAATCTCACAAATTGCATTCACAAATCACAATTGCTTGTGTACAGTATACACCACATATTTAACGTAAAAGCGTAGGAGACGGATTAATGAAGGCACAAAATGTTGACTAAATATCCAACAGCCTAGAGTAAGCAAAAATTACAAATAATAACGACAACAAAGCCTTAGCCCTCCATAAATTGGGGTCGGGTAGTATGAATCGTCATTTGAAACTATTACGGGGTAATACATAATAAAAACAACCAGAAACAGAAATTACCTCAAGCTCAGCAATTTTTGCAGCGGGAATTCGAAGATGTGAAGTTGGCTGAAAGAGAAACGGAGCAAATTATATTTGTTCACACATCCCATGCTGATGGGCCTCCCAACCCGACAGCTGGAGTTGGGTCGATAAATTCAAAGGCAGACATTGCAGCTCCCTTTACTTTCTTATTCTTTGCCGGGAAAGTTACCACAGCACCTGTCGAGTTGATCTTCTCTACAGAGCGGTTTTTTCTTTTTCCATCATCGGCATTAATGTTCTCTGGGGCATTGTAATCTAAAAGTTCCATAAAAGATCTTTCCTTGTCATCGATAACATCTATCCCAGCTTTGTCTGCATTTCTCTTCGCCTTCTTCTCTGTTTTAGGTCTATCAGTTTCTTGTACTGGCACTTCTTCCTCAACACGCTTCTCCTTTTTCTTCTTTGCCTTATTCATTTGATTCTCCTCATTGTGCTCCATCTTAGCACCTTCGATTGCTGCATGATCTTTTGAATACTTCTGCTTTGTTAAGGAGTCTGTTTTTTCTTCTGGTAGATTGCCGGCTTTAGTGTTCTCCATATATATCTCGCCAATATCCTTCTTTTTCTTTAGGGGTTCAACGTCATTCCATGCATGCTCAACCTTCTTATTCTTTTGAGGATGGCTCAGTGTTTCAATTCTTTTCGAATTAAGTATTTGCAAACTAGGAGCTAGTTTGTTGATCTGCATTCAGTACATAATCAGTTTACCACAGCTTAACCAACATCACTATGTCTACATAATTAAATTACAATCATCTAAACTGAAGCTAGCCTCATAAAAGAGTTCACAAATTCTCATTTCAGACGGCCGAATCTGTCTGAAAGTAAGACGGTTAAATTGTGACCATTTTACAATAAAATGTGAACATTCCCCGACAAAAAGTTACCTATCAGTTTGTAATAAAAAAAAAGTGACAAAATTAGTTATAACATTTTATCATCAAATGGTCACTTTTTAATTATAAAATGGTGACATTTTTCTCGTCTTAAGTTACTACTGTCTTAAGGGAGATTTACTGGAGAGAGTTTACCTTCTTAAGTAGTTTTGCCTTCTCAGCGATGGGGTTGCCAAGTAGATTCAGGTTTTTCAGATTCTGTAACGAAGAAAGTGCCTGCACAAAAGCGAAAGGAAAAAATCCCAGGACCAAGGACAATTTTTTCAGCAATATACAAAAGAAGAAAATGCTAATGCATCCCGTCAACGCATACCTCTATATCAGACCACCTAGAAAGCATGTTATTTCCGATGTCCAAAATTTGAAGTTTCTTATTGTGACTTAGTTCCTCTGGTAGAGTCTGTTGGAAAACAGGTATATAGATAAGTAATGCTGCCCATGCTTGGTGAAAATGGGTGGAGGGAGGAAACAAAAATGAAGACACGCCTGAATATCATTGTGAGATAGACGTAGTTGTTCTAGCTCAGTGCAAGCCTTGATTGATGAGTCAATCGCTTCTAACTGGCAGTTGGAGAGGGAAATCTAAAGCGCCCAATAACATAAGAAGCAGACGTTTTATTAGTAGTTGCACGTACTTTGAAATCAGCAATTATCTCTGTAAACTGCTCACCTTTACAATTGATTTCAGCTTAGCAAGTGAATTACCCAACTTACTTATCGGATTTCTGGATAGAACTACAAGCAAAGTAATTAAGATATCAGAACTAGAAACACGACAGCATAGCTCAACTCAGGAAGTTGATCAAGATGAAAAAGACCTCCCAAATTTCTGCACGAGAATACACACAATAGTAAACATACCAAGAGTGTTCAACTCGGAAAGTTGATCAAGGCCTGAAATCGAAGAAATCTCATTATCTGTAGATCACAGAACAAACATAAGAACTCGTAACAAACTCCAAACATTTACACACTACATCAACGACATTAGCTGAATCCACAAATGCAGAACAATCCGATAATCCAAACACTTACCGTTTAATATCAAAGCACACAACTTGACCAAATTCTTAACCTCATCCATTGATCTGATCTTATTTTTCCCAGCATTACACACCTACATTCAACTCAAGACTACTCAAAATCCAACCTTTCCAAAAAATAACACCAATTCACGAGTAACACAACACGATTCAAAGCTAATTAGAGAAATTACAGTAAGATTAGTGAGGGATTCAATGCCTTTCAAAGATTCAAGCTTGTTCTGTTGCACAGATAACCACTTCAACTTGCCGCAAACCTCCAAACCCTACAACATCAACAACAACCAACATTACTCGAGTACCTCAAGAGCCCCCCGCAAATTACAAGGTAAGAACAGGTCGATATTCGCAGCCTTCGCGAGGGATATTTTAATAAAGGTTAAACAAGGGGAATAAGTTGAAATATCGAATGACCGGTTCTTCACAATCAAAGGAATCGCAGCTAATTTAGTGAGCCATTTTCAGCAATTAACAAATGAATAATCACAAACGGGTCCGAAAACATATATACATATAGCTCTAATATCACAAAGAATAGAAAAGGTAAACAAATGATTGAGAGACCGTAAAGCTGCTTCACAGGGTAAAAAGAAGCGCAACAAATTTAGTGAGCCATTTTCCGTAATTAACAAATGAATAAAAAGTGTGAAACGGATCCAAAAACATAACCCGTTTCACACTTACAATAAAAATCAAATCTTTCCAGAAAATTTGAACAAAACAAAATAAAAGGAATCAAATTTAATAAAAAAAAAAAAAAAAAGGAAAAACCTGAAGAGATGAAAGATTGTTGAAGGAAAGGTCAAGTCTTTCAAGGTTAACAAAAGCACATAAAGAAGAGACATTAGAGAGAGGTTTATGGGTAAGAGCAAGTGTGGTAATGGAGTTTGGATCAGTTATGTTCTTGTCTCTAAGAATATCTTCTGTGCTCCATGACGCCATTGTTGTAATCTTCCTTGTTTCTTCTTGTGTTGAAATGAAGGGTTTTTAATGGGTTAGTTTTAGCTAAAACCCTATTAAGGACTGCACCAATTGGTTTGCTCTAATCCGGATTTGACGGTAGAGCTGGTAAACGACTAAACGGGTCAATTGTGTCGGGATCGGATATGTTCAGTTTGGTTCGGGATAGTTCGAGTCTCATTGATTTCGAATTAATTTGGGTCGGATCATTTCAAGTTTTGGGTTGTTTCGGGTTTGTTGGTCTAGTCTACTTCGAGCCGGGTCGAGTCATCTTAGGGTCAACGAATAAGAGAGAAAGAGCCAATTTAGGCTTTTCAGTTTAATTAGAGTTATGTTTTGTCGGGTCATTTTCGGATTGGTGGGTTTTGAATTTGGTCATTTCGGATCGGGTCAGTTACGGGTCACGAGCTCGGGTCATTTTCGGGTTGATCGGGCTAAATTGGGTTTCGGGTAACATCTGAGTATTTCGGGTAACATTCGGGTTTCGGCTAAATTGGGTTTCGGGCTAAATTGAGCTTGGCATATACATTCCATTTCTGTTTGCCCTTCAAATCCAAAATCATCTTCTGTACACAGCTCAAAATGTCGCGTATTTTTTTTTACTTTCATGACGATAACAAAGCATGACAAATTGTGATTAGTTTGCCTTGTGACCGATCCTACTCGTAGTCTGGTAACAGCTGTAAGAATAAAATACATTGGCTACGGTGGGAAAAGTTGTGCAAGCCGAAGTCAATAGGCCGTATGGGGTTGCGGGATATACGAGTTTTTAACAGTAAGGTTTGGAAGTATGTAGCAGGTGTGAGAGCCTGAAAGGTATGAGACACAAAAGGTTCAAGTCGGATTTACTTTAGGACGTACGGTTATGACTTATGAGTGTTGACAGAGCTGCGTTATTATTTTTCTGGAACTCGAATTTGATATGCCTTGTTAAACTCGATCAACCTCTTATCAATTATTTTACGTTTCCATGGGTAGAAATCACCGCTTTGTCTATCTGAAATTTAGGTATGAGACACAATAGGTGTTCGAATCCTGGTTACAGCAATGTTTTTTGGGAAACTTGCTGTATAATTCTATATATGCAGATGTCGCTTGAACTGGTCACATTGGGACGATTTACGGCATGTAACGGGTCTTAAATAATGTCTTATTTCATAATCTACGTATTTAGTTTTGCAATGGAATCCGTAAAATAACTCGCCCTTCACAACCAATAACGTTTGTGTCGCGCAAATAGTAAGGATAAACGTAGAAACACTCGACCTGCACTGGAATTTCGAGACATGACATTACTAACAGAATGACAAAGCACAATTTTAAGGTAACTACAATTTTTCAAATGAAAAAAAAGCCAATATTACTATTCACTATATTTATATATTTTATCTGTCTAAATCATGACAAATGATGATAAAATCTCAAAATTTAGGGGATCTACTTCAAGATGGGCAATTAGTTTCCCTTATGTCGACGAGGTTTCCGACAATGTCAAAGTTTAAACTGATGAAACATGATCAAAACACCCCTTCAAATCTGTAGCAGTTAGTCAGTTACTACTGTTGCCTTCATAATCTCGAGTACAGGTGATAGATCATCTCCACACTGCGGGACAGATGAGATACGCCTCATAGATAAGACAGCCTATAAACGTCTCTAATCCAGACAGGCTGAGAATTTCGGGCAAGGCTTTGCCATGGTGAGGGTGTGATCGCACAGCACAACCATTAGTCTACCAAATGTTTGAATGTATAATAGAATGTACAACACATCAGCTTCATTTGGTTCCTCGGAAATCTTTAAGAATGTATATGAAAGGATTATATTGTTGATGCTGCCATCCTAGGATCTGTCTCGAATTCAGGATCAATGTAAAAGAAGACCTACAGAGGTTTGAAAACGCATTCTTAAAACATGATCCTTATACTGATTATCGGTTTCCTAGCCGTGTAAAATGATGAATAGGTACTACTTACAGGCACGTCAACCTGCTCCCCAGGATGAAGCCGTTGCTCCTCAAAGCAAAAGCACTGTATTTTGTTAAATTAAACTGCGGCCTGTAACAATCACATTTCAATAATCTCTCGAAAAAAATTTCAATAAGTTACAACGATGGTAAATGAGAATTCTATCGGGATTTTTTTAAACAAATTGAAAAAAGAAATAATAATTCCACATGTCATCTAATGATTGATGGCGTGTGAAAATGCTACGCTTAATGCCGTAGGCCTGGCGTAAGCGTAGCATTTTCGCTTAATTGCAGACATATGCTCGACGACAAGGAGAACACTAAGTAGTGCAAATCATAAAGTTGATGATTCATCTTTGCATGAAATGGAAGTAGTTAATATATACAGTACTACACAAAATGCAAATAGAGATTTTCCACTCATAAAAGTTGGATTGAAAGATCTAATTCCAACTTTATAACCATGTCCAAGATAAATGCAGCAATCACAAACAGAGACACCACCAAATACAGTTGCTCCTGTCTCGAATACGGGATCATTTGTTTACCTTTGATTAAAATACTCCTCACAAATAATAAAAAAAAAGGTAAACAAATAACTGGGGCGGAGGGAGTACATGAAAGTTGGTGTCATTTGGCAAAATATGTACAAAACGAGGAGACTACCATATAAACAACACCAACAGCACCAACAATACCTACACCAACACCAGCAACAGCAACACCACCACTACAGGCAATCGCTAACACTCTCGCCTTTCTAATCCTTTTATCCCATCTCAATCTTTTCCTTTTCAAATACTCTTCATGCATATTCTTCCCTTCTTTTCCGCTTCTCCTTGCTTTCCTCTTCCCAAACTCGATAGCATTCACCAGACACTGTAAACTCTCCTTCCCATTCAAGTAACTCTCATCCATGTTTTTTACTCGTAAGCACGCCTCCTTCACTTGCAACTCGCCATGGTCCAACCCACTGCACGTGACCACCACCTTACACTCCACGTACCCAACTCGTTCACTACCCAATATGGTTGCATACTCGATCTCATATTCACCCGGGTTCCAGAGGTTTTCTGATGATACCGGGCTTATGCTTGAGAAATTCGCACTCTTTTGGGTGACCGGTTCAAATATGATCCAACTTAATGTCAAGTTCTCTTCTAACTCCCTTATGGTTAACCAAGTGTCGCCATCCCGGCCCTTTTTTACTCGGGTTGCCGGGAGGACTTCTTTCCGGTTAAGTAGGTTAACCCGAAATGAAGAACGCAAAAACCCATCAGACTTTGTTTCTGATTTTAATACCCTAGAGAAAATGAGCTTGTCTTGATACCAAATATCAACCGCTGAAATTAGCTCTGAAGGGAATGTCGGACAGTTACGATTTCTTAGTTGTTCATGAGGTGTCAACAAAGGGAAAGAATCAGAGAAGAATCTACTGTGACCATTAGAGACGGCTGAGATAAACCGCTGAATTCGTGGATGGTTCACAGAAGGCCACGCGGAGGTACAAATCTTCCTCCATAGTGATTCCTCAGACGAAAGCATGTAGAAGTACGAACAGGTGCAGCTTAGGACAGCTAGTGACAACCCATCAAGCCGACTAAGGACGTTACGTTTAATAATGTCACGATGGACAGCCGAGATCATGCTTGTTTCACCGAGATGGGTATTGGAAATTGGGATGGTTGTAGAAGCCATAAGCAAGAGCTAGCTTGCAGTTTAAGGGGATTTGCCTTAAAGAAGCATATTGATAGTATAATAGAGATTAAGCAAGTGTTATAATTACATATAATATTTACACACTAACTAAAGTTGGTCTACAAGATAATGATATATAATTTGATGATGCAATTTGTACAATGTTATACAAACCAAAACATGTTCACGTATTTACCGGCCAACAACAGAAACTATAAATCGCGGTTCGTATTCTATAATATACGATAAACGGGGTAATTGGGTAGGACTCGTAGGAACCATAAGACCCATCTAGTTACTACAATAATACTCCATGCACGATTGCATGTAGTATGCATCCCGCCAATAGGCCAACCAGTCCGGCCTATAATAAACCGGTCAGCTAACCCGTTCCAAACCCACATTGATCTAAACCAAACCTACTTTCAATAACCTCAAACCTGAAGAGATGAAAGAGTATTAAAGGAAAGGTCGAGTCTTTAAAGGTTAATTAATGAAGGCATATAAAGATAAGACATTAGACGCAAGTAAAGATGATTTTTTTTTTGTTCAAGCACTATGTCGCGGGTAAGAATCGAACTGCAACTTCATGGTTGGTTAGATGGATTAAGAGTATTCTTATCACTTCAGCTAACTATTGTTCTTTGTTGCGAAGGAGAGGATGATGATGAGTTTTGATGGAACCAATCGATTTGCTTTAGTTCGGATTCGAGTCGGGTTGAATAACGATATTATATTGTTTTACTACTTTTATAATCACCAAAAGTTGTAGTAGCACATTGGTAAATCAACTTCGGATTTGAAATGATTCCAATTTTTATCTTTCCTAAAACAAAAATCATCCTGTTATTTTATTATTGGTAGATTCAATATAGATAATAATGAATTTGGTATCCGTAATTGTCACCATAGCTGTAGTAGCACATTGGCAAATCACCTTCAAGAAACGAAATGATTCCAGGTTCGACTCCTGGCTACAGCAAAACTTTTTACTTTTATTTATTTATTAAAAAACAAAAATCATCAATTATTTTATTCTTGGCATATTCATTCCGTTTCTGTTTGCCGTTAAATATCAATATCACCTGGGTAACTTGCTGTAGAATTCTATATGCATGTTAGATTGTGAGTTATGACCCGTGCCGTTAAATATCAATATTACGTCTTATTTCATACTCGAGACATATTTAGTTTTGCAATGGAACCTGCCTACTCGATCTTCACAGGCATTTTGACATGTAGATAATCAACAATGAACTCTTTAGGATGAAATTTATGTCGGACAGATAGTAAGGATGAACTTAGAAACAAGTAAAACAACTGAACCTTCACAGGAATTTTGAGACGTTACCAACAGAATGACAAAGCATGATAGAAGGCGACTACATTTTTAAATGCCAAACGTAGTTCCAAACCCCCATACGGATTATTATTTATTCATGTCTAAATCATGAAAAATGATGTTAAAATCTCAAAATTTAGGGGATCTATTGCAAGATGTGGAATTGGTTTTCCTTGTATCAACGGAATTCCTCCACAACGTTAAACGTTTAAACTGTAGTATGAGACACGAAACAGCCTTGCAAATGCTGATGACATTCTCCGAATCATAGAGTAACTATTGCTGCCTTTCATAATCTTGAGTATAGGTGATCATATCCAGACTTGGGGCCAAGATCAGAAAAGCCTTGTGGGTAAAACAGCCCAAACCGTCTCTAATCTGGACAAGCTGAGGATTTCAAGCAAGGCTCCGCTATGGTGAGGGTGGGACGGGACAATAATTAGTCTACCAAATGTTTGAATGTATAATAGAATGCACTGGATTTAGAGATCAACTTTGTTTAGAGACATCGGCTTCATTTGGTTCCTCAGAAACCTTGAAGAATGTATATGACAGGATTATATTGTTGATGCCGTCCATCCTAGGGTCTGTTTCGAATTCAGGATCAATGTAAAAGAAGACCTATAGAGGTTTGAAAAACGCAGTTAAAACACACAACTTATTGTTTATCGGTTTTTCTCAGCCATGTAAAATGATGAATAGGTACTACTTACAGGCATGTCGACCTGTTCCCCAGGAAGAAGCCGTTGCTCTTCAAAGCAAAAGCATTGAATTTTGTTGAAGTACACCGCCGCCTGCAACAATAACATTCCATTAATTTCTCGGAATAACTAGCTCAGAAACCCATACAGTAAGGAAAGCAGATTCTCAGAAATTGAAAACCACAAATACAAGAATGCCATCAATCCTCCAATATGAACTTAAATTTCTCCTTACTCAAGTGAAGGCACTTTTCTTTAACAGACACAAAGTCAACGACAAAATTCTTCCATGATCAAGCAACAAAAGCCACAAAACATAAGCAAAGTGACAACAAATTTTTACATTACCAACTCTTTTCATTACCGTTGGCCTCAACATCTTTTACTTTAATAAGATAAGATAACAAACTAAATCATCAAGGGTGACTCATTTCACACTAGTTAGAAAGTTGGCCCTCAGTTAAATAAGCACCGGCAAAAAGAAAGAAAAGGAGTACATCAGCACGAAACTTTCACCTTCATCGGTGTAACATTATATGTGGATACACCAACAATAGGAGTTGAACTTCGATTTTCAGCTGTGTAAAATGCCAAAGCACTTTCTCCTGGTTTAACCCGTACCTACAAGTATTGGAAGATCAATAAAATAGCTTAAAAGTAACAAAAGCATGCCACTTACAAGAGTTGTTCCAGTAACAAAAAGGTACCTCTCTTTGGGTAGGAATAAATTTCCACTGCATTCCGTCAGCGACATCAGCATTAAATTGGACGACAATCTCTCTGCAGAAGATTTTTTGTGAGGCTTTATCCAAGATATACAAGCGGAAGAATCGAAAAAAACCATTTTTGCTGAATAACCCCAAAAATATAACCTAAAGTTCATAAAACATGCAGTGTGTCTGAGAAAGAAATCAGACCTTGTGCTGACAGTGCCATCTTTCGAATGCCGAGCAATCTTTTCCTCTACTGTCTGAAAAGTGGGGGAAGGGCAGGACAAAGCAATCAGGCATAATAACCTTGAAAAGCAATGTGGCTCACATTCTTCATTGTATACATTCGATTTTGACGGTCAATTGATATCGACTTTGACCAATCAAATCAAACAAAGTTTACAGCGTATCTCCACATATATATGGAGAAATTAATGGTCAAAGTTGACATCCATGACTGCCAAAATTACGTGGGAACAATACATTTGGGATGGTGACAACAAGGTCTCACCTCTCGGCGCTGAACTGTACCCCCATAACCAGTAGCTTGACAAAATCTCCTATACAATGGGACAGCAGCATATGAAGCTCCCACCATGCCGAAAACCAATGCTGTCAAGTATATAAGCATCTTTCGTGATTTCTTCTCCTGGATAATGTTGGTCGTATAGTGGCGTCTTGAATCAACTGAGGGACTATATCTTTGGACATAACGAACAGTATACGAAGACAGTTGACTATGCCTTGTAACTGGCCACGAAGACACTTGACTATGCTTGGTTATTGGCCACGAACTATAGCCACATCTTCCCCTCAAGTCATATCCAACCGTCCTTCCTGCTTGTACTGTATTCCTAGATAAAATCTAATACTAGATAAATAGGAAAAAAATACAACTGGATCAAAAGCTATAGCTGACAATCATTCAATCACGAACCGGATTTGATGACCAGCAATGTATGCATTCTTCAACACCCGAGGCAACATATGCATTCTTCTGGAGAACACGGACATTGTTGAAGAAATTACCAACAACGGCCAATTATGAGACACCAGCAACGTTTATCTATAACATCACACATTTCCATCAAAATCGAATTCGAACCACACATGAAAGTATCAAGAACAATATATAAATTGTCTAAGACGCACGATCCAGCTAAGGGCTTCTTTTAGGAGGGAATGAACTGTTGCTAGGGTAATGGAGCTCAAAACACGAAGAACATGGGGCAAAGTGGTGGTATATGGCTTCAACAACAACAACAACACTACCCTCAGTGCCTCAATGATTCCCGCAAATTGCGAGATAAGGGGGGTCAGATGTACGCAGTCTTACCCTAGTGTTAGCATTACAAAGAGACTGTTTCCGAATGACACAAAATGAAAATTGCGTCGAAAATTATATCGAATGACTGGTACTTCACAATAGAAAGAAACGCGGTCAATTTAGTTAGCCATTTTGCTTTATTCCATTATAATCCGGAACCAAAGAGTGATGATTCTTTGACTCCATAGAAAAATGGAACATGGTATAAGGCTTAATGAGGAAAATTTACTCCAGGTGGGTAACTACTCCCCAGGGGCGTCTCAAACTTGGTGCTAAAAAGTTGACGTGGGCCGTAAAATTAATTTTACCGCTTTATGGTTAAAAGGCAAAACATGTGTCCTTATATATCCACCCTATTAAGATATTACCGACTACGCCTAAAGTTTTGAAACTCATACCGCAAATATATGTAAATTCAAAACGATGCCTGGTGGAGTACTTTTTTAACGATTTGATGATACGCATCTCTTTTATGAAGTATTTTGAATATGCGTTAAATAAGCAAATAAGGTTTTCCAAACTAATAATTATATGAAAATGGGTAAAAATCGAGGGTCTAACTCTATAAAAGATAATTTATAATAGGGAACAAAGAAAGAAAATGGAAAGATGAAAAATGTATGACCATAAAATATAACGTAAAAAAGCAAGAAAAAGTGAAGTAAAAAAAATGCAAGTCCAAAATTGAAAAAGTGGTGTTGTTGGGTAAAAATCCAGGGTATAACTCTCTAAAGATGATTTATAATAAGGGAACAAAGAAAAACAAATGGAAAGATGAAAAAAAAAAACGAGCATAAAATAAACCTAAAAAGCAAGAAAAAGTGGAGTTTAAAAAAAATAAAAGTCCAAAATTTAAAAAATTGATGATGATGGGAGTCGAACATGGGCAGTCTGCATCTTAAGTGTCCATATCTTAGCTTTCAACCACTAGACCCAATTTTATTCTTGTTTTTAGTTCCATGTTTACAGTATATATATTCTTCAAAGTATGCAGATGAGGCCCTCCAAGGTTGAGGCCCGGTTCTTGGGCTCAGCCCGGGCCTTAGCCGCCCCTGCTACTCCCTATGTCTCATTCATCTGTTTGTCTATAGCACACCATGCATTTCCAACAAAATTGAATCCAAGCACACGGGAAAGTTTCAACAACAGTCAGTAAAATGCCTAACAAGCACAGTCCAGCTAAGGGCCTCCTTTTGGATGGGAACAAACTGTTACCGGGGTAATGGAGCTCACAACAAGAGGAAAATGGAAAAAAGTGATGGTAAGCAGCGGTGGCCTACTGCCCGGTGGTGGTGGTAGATGGTGCTACGAGACAACTTTACTCCGATATGGAGATAATGCATTTACTAACAATTACTCCCTCGTCTTCATTTCCACTCTCCATTATCACCACACACCATCATTTTCCTCCATTTCCGAACTCCATTGCTGCGATAACAATTACCCTCTCCCCAAGCAAAGCCCTAAGAAGCGATGTCATAGACTCAACGCAAGATAGCGTATTGATCACTTAAGAACTTATGTACGCGATTCTAAGTCATTTCATTCCAATCAAAGTAAACCAATATACATAATAAATAATCAGGTTGAAAACAATCCAAATTGAACAAAATCACTCCGTAAACCCTTTAAAAACCTCGAAATTCCCAAAATCAAGCTCAAACCCTAACTCTTTACGATCAGGCAACAAGAAACAATTTTTCTAGGGTTTGGTATGTCATTATCTCGATAACATATTTTCAATTAAACGAACAATAATCCAATAACAATAAATCTTCACTGAATTGGAATTCATACTCAATTGCAAAAGCTACCCTTTTAGCAGATAGTCCCTCCCTCCCTCCGTCTCAGTCAATAGTTTATTTATTTTCTATTATTATTCTGTGAGTGGTATTTTAATCAAAGGTAAATAAATGACTGAGAACGAGGGAATAAAAAAAATGCAGAAAATACGAGAGTAAGAGACGGAAGAGCGAAGATACCGTAACGGCGTCGATACGGTAGCGAAGCGATCGGACTAGTTGGGCGGGGAATTTTGAGCTTGTGGGAGAAATGCTGATGGAGTTAGTGATGAAGGAGAGAGCCACGGTGATAAGGACTTAAGGAGTATAATTTGTTGTAAGTCCCATTCATCGACTTCGTGTAAAACGGTTTTATATAAGAATTATTATTTTTAAAAAATATTCCGAGTATGTAAATATACTTTTAAATTGTTTTAAGTCTATTCTTTATTGGTCGTGAGTCGTGACTAGTGCAACTATTTTTCTCGGGTCATCTACCGAGTATTTGTTAGGAGATCATAGGTTCTACCTCTTCTTCCCATTTAAATTTTTTTGTCTAGGTTACGGTATTTTGAGCTTATATGGTAAAAAGTAAAAACTATGCTGAATTGACGTATGATAATAAGTAATGTATTTAAATTTTTAATTTAAAAATTTTTTACACATAATATTTTCAAAAGGATAGTTCTAATATAAATGTACTAAAACTGTGGACAAAGTATCGCATTGAAGACCGTGCAATCAAAGGAAAATAAAACAGGAGAATGGAGGGAGTAGTAAATAAGACGGACATGGTTCCTTCTTGTAGTTTGAAATGAGAAATCGATAATGTTTTTTTTTGTAGAAAAGGAGTTGATCGAGATAATGTTGCATTTATGTGTCAGATATCGGAAAAAGAAGAGAGAGTTAACTTCGGAATTATACATTCACAAGGCTTTATGATATCGGAAAAAACTGAAATTGGCACGGTATATGCAATATAGATTCACCAGGGAAATACAAGACTTTGTACAAATGAACAGCTAATGATAATCAGATAATGGACAATTTTCAATTACATGAATTTGATTACTCAGTTTCTTCTTTTAAGGGAAGCTGCTGACAGAATGACGAGAATCATAAAAATGAAAGCAGCAATGAATGATGCAACAACTGCCCCGCTTACTCGCTGACAGAAACTCCCGAATTGCTGGCAGATAGCGACCCAGTTTGTCTTGTTATTACCCTGGTGCGCCAGGTACACTATGGCGGCCGCAGCTCCTGCTCCTGCCATCGTCAATGCTACCGCCACCTGAAACGAACAACTGGTTAATGATCGTGTGATATAGGAGTACAGTTGTGCACATTTCTAAAGCTGCAATAAAGCAGCAGTCTTTGCACAGGACTGATACAGTTGAAATTGTTTGCTTGAAAGTGCAATGCTACGGTTTTTTACCGTGTCAAGGGTGAGGAGGAGGAATTTTACTCCTGTGGCTTGCGGTCTTACTATGCTGATGATGGAGAATGGCAAGGAGAGTACTAAGTATGCACTTGCTACTGCATTTGCTGCAACAAAAAACCTGCAGTTTTCAGCTGACATTGTTAACATCATTGAAATTAGTACTTTCAATCTCAGAACTAATGTCATATCATAGACGCAGGTTCACAATTGCATCATAAATTGTGAAGAGTTCTTAAAGCATATTACAACGAAACATGATATTGCGTAAAACAGAATGCTAGTATAGAGTCGCAGGTATCAGCAATGCTAACTAGTGACTGCACACTTACGTGAAAGCAGGGAGATCGTAGTATCTAGCTCGAAACTGGAAGAACTGGGTGAAAAAGTTCAGTGTTTGATTAGTTGTTCCCATGGTAATGGTGGCAGCCAGAGCCGCGATTATAGCAGCAAGTCTTAAAATGAAATCCATAATCGCAAGACCTCTTCCCAACGCTCCTCCACCTCCACCTCCACCTCCACCCAGATAACCAGCTTTCGCAGTGGCTGATTCATGGTGCGACATTCTCGCCTAGCTTTCTTTAGATACTGATATAATAATTGTGGAATGCAATATTGTTGGGATAATTTGTAGTTGTGAGATTGCTTAGTCTAGTTGATTGAGGAATATATAGTTGTTGTTCCATGCTTTGTAAGTTAGGTGATAGTGCGGCAGATGAACTAAACAGAACTGGTTACAGAGACTTGCTCCATTGTCCCTCACCCAAACTGCTTTGAGCAATACTGTTTTAATTCATTTACAGAATTTCATGATTTTTTAGGACATATATTAGCCCTAGCAAACAGGTCAATTCGGGTTCGCAATTCAGGCCAGTTCGGGTCATTTTCGGTGAGTTGTTATCCCGTTATCAAGTTATTTGGAGATAACATTCCATATGCGATCATAAACATTCAAGTCGAGTTGAATAAGATTGGGTCTATTCGGGTTTCAAGTCCTCAATTTTGGTGTGGGTCGATTTTGTCAGTCTACATATATAGAGGAAGAATTTCTTTTACCAAACCTCATGTCCAATGCATGCCGCGTTAGAAACAGCTTAAAGCATTGTGAGACCTCGATATGAGACCTGTGTGCATACAACTGTTTCATCTCATATTACATCCGGCGCTTCATAACAAGGCTTGTAAATCCCAACTTGGTGAGCTAGTTGTATGCATACAAGTATACAACGATATAGTACAAGACTAAATGGTCTAATTATTTTCCGCCTTTAATGACTACTTATTTCATAGAAAAAGTGGCTAGTATCATAAGAAACCATGCTTTTCATTTGTAATTAATCCCCACACAAGAAAACAGACTTTTAGCTGTGTGTGTAGTATAACAAAAATTTTAGCACTTCCTGTGATCAAATCATTGTGTATACAAATTGCTGTAAAAACTGAAGCTTGGACCAGGAAACCTTCTCGATACAAATTCTCCAGCAGCATGTCGACCCCAAGACGGGCAACAGTAGCTGTATGACTAGATATATGCATTCTCAATCATGTATTTTACAAGCCGTGGATTTCGACGACATTTATCATTCAACCAGAACACACCAACCAATGGACAAAAAGAATGTATCGACAACCTCTGATGGTTTCGAAGAAATATCAAGACTGAGGATTACTTATGGTCGCAAAGTCCAGCCTCGTACAGCGAGTGCCTGATGAATCTTATTCACAGCTTCTGCGGTGTCATTAAGAGGAGGATAGCTCCAGCTTTCTGATAACTGCAATTTTGAAGATAGCGGTTCATTAGAAAATATATTACAAGGATTGGCTGGCCAAATTATGGCAAACGATTGATACTTGTTTAGTACTGCAGAAATTTTGAGCTACCAGATGTTAACAGTGAAAAACCTCAGAACTTGGGAAAAAAAATGTTCTTGAATTTAGCATTTACGATCCCAAATAGATTATTTTTTTTTTACTGTGAAAAAAAACTTACATCCTCAGAGCCAGTAAAAGGACGAACAAGGCCTCGTTCCTTGAGAGTATTGTGGAAGTCTGCGAATTTCCATTTACAACGCTCAGCTCCTACGACATAAACAGGCTTCCTGTGGATATACAAGTGTTCAGCTTATTTTGAAGTTATTGATACGTATAACTAGTGAGTAGTTTCAGTCCTCAAGAACATACCCGGTGCTGCAAGCTTCGCTCAGCATGCTGACCGAGTCAGCAGTAATGACAAAAGCATCAGCCCATGCTAGATGCCCCAGATGTGGATTTGGCTCTGCGGGAAAGAGGCGGAAAACCAACATTAAATCAAATTGAAATCTTGTCAATTTTAGATCAACAAGAGCAACACTAAGTCATTAACAACTGTACTAAGAATAGTAGTACTTATAAACGGCTTTAGTCCTAAATAGAACTGGGGTAGGCTAACATCACATGTCGCATGGACCAGACAGTGGAAGGTAATATAAATTTGATGAAGACAAGCCAAAAGCTACCTTCTCCATTCCAGATGAACACTTTAGGATGATCAGCGAGTTCTTTCATTATAATCTTAAACACCTTCACAACATGAAGAATTATGAGTTTTAGTACATTAAGTCACATGGCAGAGAGTAAGGAACCAAAAATACCTTCTCTGGGGTTCTCCTTGAAAAAGATATCCTTACTGTACCACAGCTCAAAAGTGCATTCTTCAAATAGGCTGTAAGCTGTCTTGCGAGATCAGCACCATACCGGCAATGTCCTAGATTAAGAGTTCAAGGTAAGTGAGTTTAATCTGCCCACTATGAGAAGCAAAAACATTAAGAAAGGATAAAAGACTAGGTAAAACAACCTTCTTTACCCCTTTCGGCCCTACACACCTTAGTAGTTAGTTCTAACCCTACAGTGGCTGAGAGGGAAAAAATACGGAGGGAAAAGGGAGAACACAAACATTCAAGAATTGAATTTAGGTAAGATACCGTCATCACTATTCTCCGATTTTCTATCTATTAGCTTTCCCAACAATTTTGATATTAGTATAGAGGAAATATCTGGAATTTGGGAATTTTTGCTAGATTGACAGTGAATGAAAAAACAAAAAAATCTCAGACGTTCTTTGACTACCATTTATTGTTTTAATATAGCTGTGTTGAGTGTGTTCTATGCATAATACATATTTGCATCCATGAATTTAGTACGACCAACACATATAACAAACTATTAGCTCAATGAGGATGAGGAATAAGTAATGAACCATAAGCTTATTAACACTAAAGTTGGTGAAACTAAAGATGCGCTGATTTTGATGCTCATGCATAAAATGGCTTATTTTAGTCAGATACCTCCGGCCGACTTAAAAGCAAAGGCTTTAGTTGTTCTAGATTTCATCTGGTTCAAAGAACATATAAACATACTTTCATAAGCCATATCTAATAAACTAATACAAACAAGCACAAAAGATTTACTTGTTGGTCCCCCAATGTTAACCACCAGCAATGGCTTTGCTAATGCCGCAAACTCGTCATGCCAAGTTTTCGCAGCGATCCGGAGAACTGAGGAATCAACTTGATGCAAAGCTCCTACAGTGAGGACCTGAAATCAAGAATCGGTAATCAGTGGTGGCTGAGAAAGTGAGGATAGAACAACACAGCCAACATTCACTAAATTAACTAAAAACACCCCAGCAAAAACAAACTACGCAAAACGGGATGAAATTTTAGGAGAAGGTACATACCACATTCCTACCAGGTTGCTCACGTGGAGTGATCCATGGTCGGAGAAACCGAGGAATCTGAGCTTGCGCTTGAGGAGTTAGGGGATAGTAATCGTGCTTTGGAGTAATGACCATGTCAAATCTATCTAATCGCGTTCGTGGATGCTGAATCTGAAACCTCAAGAAGAGCATAGAGTAAGATGATTCTAAAATAGCTTGCTTATGATATACCCCTAGCCAAATCAGCTGACCATACTCGTATTATAAACCAGGTTTCAATTTGACAAGTTTTCTTGAGCAACAAAACCCAAAATACAAGGATCAAGAAGAACGTCTGAATATCGTTATTTACTACGAAAGTTCAAACTTCAACGAGGTCGAAAGACTACTGCTAATGATAATAATCATGACATTTCACCCTACAAGACGACAATAGATTCTGTCCATGGATCCTTAGTCGCTAAGAGTTTAATGATAACCATCACTTGTCTCAGTCTACTTCTAGAGTCAGAACCTTATGAGAGGCTAAAAGTCACAAAAGTAGGGAGTGAATGAGTGATACAGGAAAAAAAACAAAGAAAAAAGAAGAAGAAAAAAACAGCATACCTGAACTACAAACACGTAATCTGACGCCAGGCGCCTAATTGAGCTGGCAATTGATATAGTATCCCTTCCGGATGCTACGACCAATAAAGGGCCATCCCTAGAAAAATGAGTTTCACTATAAGTCAAGGCAATAAAATGTACAATCTAGCACATTAAGTTCTCGTTTTCATCAAGTTCTCTAATCATAAACAGCAACTGGACTTATTTTTTAGGCACTGAAACTCATATAGATGGTACGTAAAGGCAATAAAACTGTACAATCTAGCACAATACGCAACTAATAGTGTCTCAGTATTGATCGGATCAAGCACTCCCCCTTTCCCCTTAAAGCAGAGAACCAAACTACTCTTTTGACTCGTCTATACTTAACACCAGTGCACTGTGTTTTCACTTCAGTCAAATGCATTCTTTGAGTTAAGTTACTAGGGGCTTAATTTGAAGCTTCTAAAGTTAAAGTGGGCATACGAAATGATAACAGGGTGTCTGAAAGTTACTCCCAGGAGTTTCAAGTTTTTCACTCAAATACTCTAATTTAGGCTAACTTCGGAAGAGTACAGTAGAAATTAACAAATGAAGTAGCACACATGACACAGGTTAGGGTAAAGTCGCAAACATGAAACGACATAGTATTCACCTGGAGTCCTGGACAGACTGTGTACATATCAGAAATTCCTAATCATCTACAATTTGAAAACCATCTCCTTCACAATCATCTCCTTCACATATGAATGCTTATAATGTTCAAAGTTCAGCAGCCAGTAGGTGAAACAAAAAAAAATGAAGACTGCTAGTATAACTAACAAAAGGAACAAGAATGTACTTTTCAAAAGTCGTTTGTGCCATGCTTACAATCTGCTTCACGTCAGCATCTAAGATGGATGACAAACCAACACTGCTACAATTAGCCAAAGGCATGGAGCCAATTTTATTCCGTTGCGACGATAGCATGATATGTGAGTAAACACAAATCTGTCTTATAATACAATCCAATTTCTTGTGAAGAGAAACAGGTAGCCAATGAAGCCATTCATTAATTCCTCCTGCAGGCCTAGTAACACGCTGCATAACCAAGACATAAAGAGATTGAGTACACTAACAAGAACATTACCATGGCACCTGCAAGAAAGGAACCAGAGAAGAAAAAACATAAAACAAGGAACTAAGCAGCCCTGAACTATAACATATAGTTTTTGGACGACGTCAGAGAAACCGGCAACCGCTATCTTATAAGCGCAAAGGGTACACCCCACACACATGCACAGTAGCCTACAAATCACGGAAACAAGGTAACAGGCTCTGACTCGGGATCACATAGTCAAAGGCACAATATTCTCATTATTGAGACCCATGAATCACTGTTTCATGTCATAACCAACTGAGCTAACCCAAATCTGGCATTGCATGGTAAAACTTAAGCTGATGTCTAATTACATCTGTAATAACCAGCTTCTTAATTTGACTCAAGTTCAAAATATATATACTCCCTCCTATTCAATGTATTCTTTCCCTTTCATTTGAGCACTTAGATTAAGGAAATGAATTTTGACCCCACAAAACACACTACCCCACACACAAATGAATTTAGACCACACAAAACACACTACCCCACATCCAAAAAAGGAAATAGGGAAGAAATCATGAATAACCCAAAAAGGAAATATGGAAGAATACCATGAATAGGAGGGAGTAGAAATTAAGGGAAGCATACAGTATATATAACACTTGTTCTGAATAAGAGATAAATGCATCATACACAGCCACATCAGAGATTCAGAGAATTAGCACATCAAGGAGCAGATAGATAAAGGACAGTTCTAAAGAGAGAATTACATTAATAGTTTTACACCTGGTAATCTGGTTGCACGACATATCTAGTGAACCGGATCAGTCTTCCTCTAACTAAAAGCGCATTTAAAATAAGCCACGGCTGAAAAAAATTTCGAGGTAAACCTTTTTAGATGACCTATCCTTTACCTACATCCTAGATGAGATTAGCAAAACTATGATACAACACTGTACGAAGCACGCTATGGAGTCATTCATCCATGCATACCTTGCACAAACCCGCCTCACAAGAGTCTAAAATACAAATGCTTTGAAAGTTTGAACTCTACAACTGCTAAATCAACTGCCAAATCATCAGAGATATGGCACGACCATCTTGCATTCTTCATTTATTCTTAGGCAGATATATGACGGCTATCTTTACCCTCTAACCACATCATATCAATCAAATTAAGCTTACAAGTTTGGAGTCATTGACATTCCTATGACACTACAAATCTCACACTCTAGATTCAATAAAAATTTTAACTGCAGATAAATCCACGTTACATGAACAAGTTTGGAGTCATTGACAATCCTATGACACGACAATTATTGTGTTCACTTGTCAGCTTGACAGTCGAAAACTCTTCCTCATAAAAGGGTGGGGTGGTATGTAGCAAATTCCCAGTTCATTCCTAAAGAACGAAGAAAAAGCAAACACGCCATTCATCGTTCTCACTAGAATACTAGATCAACAAATTTCAACAAGCTCTTCCAAACAACAAAACTCAAATACGGAGTATATCACTACTCGTAATAAAAAGGTGCCCAATCACAAAACTTTATAATAACACTACATTCTTCTTGCTAATTTGCAAACTAACCAAACTACGAAATGGCCATCTCCTAAAAACCTAAAATTCATCACACCAATTGAACCCGGCGAAATTATTCATGTCATCAATTGTGCAAAACTGAACGATATAAGATTGTCCACCTGCTAAAAACCTCAACCCATCAAACAGTCACACCTCCATATCTCCCTAGCAATCGAACGGGTCGAAAAATTTCAAAACTTTACACTAGCACACATCAAAACTAGACATAAAAACTAAATAATACAACTCTAACACAAGTAACAAACTAAATTAAAGACTTTTTTCATAACACTACATTCTTCAAAACAATCTACAAAATGCCCACCTATCCAAAAACCTAGAAGTATAAAACCCATCGAACATTTACCTAAAAGATCAAAATCTTACACTTGCAAACATCAAACTTAAACATTAACACTAAATAACACAAATTAAACATAACTAAAAACCCTAAAAAAGGTATAAAGTTAAGAAAATTACATAGAACAGGTGTTTATCAGAGAGACCAAGTGCACGAACCAACCCAATACACTGATTTTCAGCACCTGGAAAACCATTACCAATAACTACAGCACGCCTAATTACACCATAAATACCAGCTTCGAAAATCTCCGGCATGCCACGTGGACTACTCGGAGGTTCTGGAAGCTTAATTGGCCGCATTTTAGTGATTATTAAGTCGAATAATTTTTGGGAATTTTGATCTACGGAGTAATTTTTGAAGAATCAAAAACCCTAATTTTAATCTGGTTGTTTGATTGATGAAATTAAATTGAATTGGGGATTTTGGGGAAGTGGTAGAAGGGGGTGACTTGAGGAGGAAGAGAAAGACACGAGACGAGACGATTGAGAGCGAAACTGACTACAAGTGGTTTGTGGTCATGCGGTGTGGTTCAATTTACTTTCGGAGATTAAAGACCGGTTAAATATTATATACGGTGTTAATAAAAATAAAAAAAATTGGTATTTTTTGGGTAATAAGTGAGGTGATTTAGTATGCATTTGATTCGTTTTTTTGATAATAAGCTTAAAAATAAAATAAAAAACCAAAGATCGATAATAAATTTTAATACTGGAAAAACATAGAAAATTTATTTTTAGAAAATATTCTAAAAGGTAAGTTTGGAAATAAATACAAGTATGTGACCGTGTTATACGATGAATAGTAAAGTTACTAAAATGTATTTTAGAAAGTTGATTTTTTTGCTAATTTAGTACCATTTAACCTGATCCGTAAACCTTACCCGAGCCACCGAGTTTTCTTAGGGTTACAGGCTCGTAAATCTTGACCAGCGACTCGAAATGAGTCGAACCCTAAATAATCCGTTATTTTAGGGTCGAAATCCGACCCAGTATGTTCGAGCTAATGAGTCAACGATAAAAAATTAAAAAAATTATATAATTTGAAATAACAAATAAAAAATAATTATTTCAATATTTTAAATCAAAAACTATAATTTTAAAAATAGTTTATAACATTTATATCATTGAATAATTATTAAAACAATATTAAATATGTTTTAATTTTAAAAAGTACTTCCTCATGGTCAGTCATTTCTTTTCTTATGCACATGAAATAAGAAAATGAATATTTACCCCACAAAACACTTTACCTCACTCGTGCCCACATGTAGTTGAATTTAGACCATAAAAAACATCAGTAGGTCTCCCTTGTGACGGGTCGGACCTTGCGACGGGTTTTTCCTCTAACAAAATGGGTAGAGGGAACATGTGGGGCACTCCCCACGTGCTTCCCCTGATCCCTTAAATGGGTCATTTGTGAGGGGAAGTGGTACCCGTCGCAAGCTTGTGACGGATACTGCCCGTCACAAACAAGAATTTGTGAAAAAACATATAGGATAAGAAAGAGGGAAGAAAATCCCATCAACATAAATTAGGAAACAACGAACAAATAAATGGCTAGGAGGGCATAAGTTTTTTCAGCTGAAAATGACAAAATAAAAGACGTTATTTTGTTTACCTAATTATAAACTTAACTTGGCCCTCGTATAACCCGATCCGTATTCAACCTATCCCATATTTTTGATCTGATCCGCTCGGCCCGTTTAACAGGTCTAAAATTGCCGTATCGGCAAGACACAAGTGTATGTTACTAGCCCAACTGAAACAACTAGTGATCCCGGCTATAAGCCTCCACAGAAGGCCCAAATAGTTGACTTCAACAAGAACTCTAAATATGTATGGGTCCGTGTACGACATCCTATAGCAAACTTCAAAAATATTTGGATTGTATGCATCAGTGAAGTGAATACAATTGGTCTAATTTAAGACGGATACAGATATATTAGCCTATAATTATAGACGGCTCGGATCTCATGACAGCCACTTTTTTTTGGTACAATCATGACCGCTACTTTTACTATTCAATAAAACATATTGTACAATGGAAAAAAACTATCGACATTTTTTTGGTGTATTTTAGTCCAATTCTTTTGTCAATGTCCAGGGGCGTCCTTCCGGAGTTGCGGGACACCGCAATTGGAACTTTTTTGGTGATGTTTCTTAGTCTAATTTGTAGATAATCGAGTAAATTTATATTTTCATATAAAAATAGGTATTATATTTTCCACGGAAACTCGCTCACACAAAAAATTTTCTGAATCCGCTCTTTTGAATCCACATGAAAAAGTAGACACACGAATATGTAGTCTTATACTTGGAGTATGTAATCTTGAATTAAGACAAGAATCCTTAACAAAAAATTCCATCTCAAACTAGTCAAATTAGGACGAATTTCACAAAATAAATATGAGTTGCGTGCTTACATAGTTATACGGAGTATTATATAAACCTGCCTCCTTTCTTCATAGTATAGTCGTAAACTACGAGTAGTAATAATTATAGTATAAGTAGAACAATACTGAAAGATTTATAATCTTATATTATAATATTTTTATATTGGTTTTTCTAACGTGTACAATAAGAACACATATTAATAAGCTTATTATAGAAAAATTTATAAGAGATTCTCATTAATTGTGGTAGGAATAAGTGTAAACTTGCATTTATAATGATAATCTCTTATAAATGTTTACTCAATAAACTTATTTATGTGTGTCTTTGGAGCGCACGTTAAAAAAATCGTTGTTATATTAACTAACCCTTGTTAGAAATAATCACGTCGTTGACGATGATTCAAAACCATGCATGGATTTTAAGTCTCGTCTTAGTAACTCAACGTGCTTGACAAAAGTCAAAAATCCATTATTATAATATTTCATGTCCAATTTGCCCTAAAGGTAATGAAGGTACTACGGAGTAATAATGAACACGCAATGACGTAAATTTCCTAGAAATAGGAAAGTTAGGTAGGGTTACTTTTAATTAGCTTTGTTCAATATAAAAAAAATAACCAAAAGAAGATCACAAATAATCAATTTTACTATTTCGAATTCGTAATTCCTAGCAAGTTCATGAAAGAACAAGACGGCTATAGATGAATTGTAGTTATTGTGTGCGACAATTTAGACCATGTTTTTTCGGCTGAAATGAGTTGAATTGAGTTAAATTGAGATGAGCTAAAATGAAATAAGTTAAATGGAGTCGAGTTGAAATAAATAGAGCTGAATTATGACGTAATTTTGTGAATAGATGAGCTGAACATAATTGACTGAACTGAACTGATTAAAGCTGAACTGAAGTGAAATAATTAAGCTGAAATTAATCCAGAAATAACAGCGCTAGGACAAATAAAAACGTCAAAAAATAACCAATTTATGATAGATAATAACTATAGGCAGTTTATTATATTCAACAATAATTTATACTAATAAATTCAAAATATTACTTCGTTAATTTAATTAATTATACTTCTATAAAATATTTGTACATCTAGAATATACATTTATCAGCTTCCTTTCGTTTCACCATATACGAGAATAAGTAAAACTATCAATATCTAAAACCCTTAAAATAAAGATGAAATGTCATAGTCATATGTTACAAACAAATAATACAATTTAAAGACAATAACCTAATTGTTCCCAATCAATTAAACTCTCAAGATTCTCATTAATTTCAATATTAAGACCATTATTACTACAACTTCCATCTATTGCTGCTGCACCTTGGTGAGTCTCACAATCATGCATGTCAATGTCTTTTGAGTTAGAGCTCTCATCACTTTGTTTAACAATAACCTCAGTTGTTGTCGTCGTCGGTCGTCGATCGAATGCACGATCACATCCCGAGGTTACGTAAATCCTACACACGCTTAGCTCGTCCCTAAGCTGAACCAAATTATCATGCATGAGATGCCGTACATTATTATATGCAGTTGCCAAGACATGATTTGAAATTAGGGGGATTTAGAGGCGAAAGACTAATCCCATGAGGTGTACCGGAAATTTTAACTAAAAAATTCAAAAATCTCATCCGACAGTGGGACGACGTCCCCTGCTAGCTTCCCTAAGTCCACCGCTGATTATATGTGATGACAAGTAATGTTAGTGTAATTATGAGATACTTTGTAATAAATATTTTTGTATATATCTAAAATAAGTGGATAAATATTACTCCATTTTTTTATGTACATTATTTGACTCCCTTTATGGGGTTGGATGTTCCAAAATCTTAGTAGATTTGCGACTTGATAGTAATTATAAGGCGAATCTTTAGTCGGTCTAGAATTTGATTTGATGCTCGTAAAAGAAGTCCCTACTTTCTACATTCGGGTACATAAAAGCATAAAACCCTCTAAAAGCAAATGTAGATTTTAATCTTTTATTATAAAGTCACCCGTTGACCCTTCAATAGGTGATTATAAATTCAGTTGGTCTTGCTTCAGACGGACCATTTTGGTCTGAAGCAATAAGACGGGAGTTTGTAACCACTTTACAGTTAGATGTAACCACTATGGAAAACAAGTTGATATAAGCTATGGTTACATTTTATCAAAAAGTGGCAACATAATCCCGTCTTATTTTTCAGACGGAATTAGTCCGTCTGAAATAAGAATTTGTGTTATAAATTATATGAAGTACGATTAATATTGGTGTAAAGCTATTTTATGAATTTATGAATAATTATGATATACTCCAATTAGGACTAGCAAAGTGCCAAGTGATTTAGGTAGTGTAAGATGATATAATGAGGTGATTAGTTTTGATTGAGACAGTTATAATTTATAGTAGAGTGTCTTAATTGGAGGCTACTCCAATAATATTCCGAAATATCATATACTTCGTAGAATATTACTCCGTATGATACAATATAAGCTAATACGGAGTATGATTAGGGGTGATAACGAGCCGAGCCGAGCCCGAGCTTGGCCTTGCTCGGCTTGTGCTCAAGAACCAAAACTCGAGCTCGAGCCGATCTCGAGCTTACCCGAGCTTGAAAAAAATGTGCTCGTAAAAAAGCTTGCGAGCTTTAACGCGAGCTCGAGCCAAACTCGAGCTTAAATCGAGCCTATATATAATTGTTGATTTTTAATTTATTCCAATATTTTCAATAACAAGACTCGAAAGATGTATGTAAAAAAGTTTGGCAAATAAGTTAGAAATTTAATGTATGTGATACAAATATATAATAATGATAATATATTTTTATAAAATATGAGGAAATCTTCTCTAATCACACAAATGCGAGCTGCTCGCGAGCTTTTCGAGCCGAGCCGGTGTTTGCTCGGCTTGACTCGTTAAGCTCTCGAGCCGAGCCCGAGCCCGAGCCGAGCTTTGACCGAGCTGATCTCGAGTTGCTCGCGAGCTGTCTCGTCTCATTATCAGCCCTAAGTATCCTAATATTCTCTAATAGCTAGGTAGTACACTACAAATTTAGACAATGTACATCAATGGTGACCACGACGGATCATACATAAATCGTACATATGCATATCGAATTTAGTTTAAATGTGTATCTTTATTCATGATAAGGGAAAATGTAGAAGTATGTATGAATAGGTTTTTAATGATTTTTTTTTCTATCTGGAGTATAAACAACTACTACCTCCGTCCCAATAGGTTGAGCTGATAAGAAAAGGCAGGTTCCAAGTCATATCCCTTTCCCTTGTCTGGCCGATGGCCCGGTCTTTCTTTTAAAACTCTTGCCAGAGCCTTTTCTCCTCGTAGGTTTCGTTCAGTCCATGAACTAAAGGCTATCTATTTGATTTATTTATGAGAGGAATTTTGAACTAAATATAACTATTGATTGGAACGGAGGAAGATCCTGTTCTTTTCCGCTGAAACGAGCTGAACTGAATTAAATGAAGGTGATTTGAAGTTAGCTAAACTAAATAGAGGTGAGTTGAAGTAAATGGAGATGAAGTAAGACTTAATTTTGCGAAGAGATGAGCTAAACATAACTGAGTTTAGCTAAACTGTAATGAGGTGAATAGAGCCGAGTTGAAATAAATCGAGCCGAAATTAAGCCAGAAAGAACAGGGCCGAAACACTACCTACTTATTTATAGGATGATAGCAATGAATATATTACTTTAGCACTATTGTTGTTCGAAAAGGTAAATGATGTCAACTGGTCAATAAATTTGTTCAATTCACGTATAGACCTAAAAAATGAAAGTATACTTGTTTACGTACCTTAGGAATGACAGTAGAGCTAGATAATAATGAACCATTATTATTATTATTATTATTATTATTAAGAGCATAATTAGTGCGTAAACCCTCTTGCTTAATGGCTTTATATTCATTCATTTTCCATTTGGTTTTCTCTCCAATGGGAGCTTTTCCCTTGTAAAACACCATTGTTTTCTTAACACCAAGGAGTTTATTTTGTGTAGAATATACATTACTCGGGGAGCCGGTGGCCTTCCAATAGCCGGTTAAGGTGGTTCTAGTCGGCCTGCCTCCTGCCGCCTCCCTCTTTTGCTGTGGCACGAAGAAGAACCATTGCTCAATGTCCCCATGACATAGCTCTCCTGCTAATGCTGTTAATTAATCACCCAAATTTTGTAATTAGTTATGTATATTTTTTAATATATAATCTCTTTTTCTCAATCAGTTGTTTGTCCTTTTTTTTGTAAGAACATTTTAATAACAAACAAACAAATTAAATGATTGATACGAGGAGTACACAATAAAGTAAGGCATTGTCAAATTAAATGATATGGTTTCAAACTTTCAATAGGTTAGGTTACGTTGTTAGCAAAATTAAAGCTTAGGTGAGTTAGTTCTAGGGTTACTTAATCATAGCACATCTATTATTTAAATTTTTGCTAACAAATATGATACTAAAATGACTATATTGATGTTAGCAAAGTAAGGCCCTGTTCTTTTGGGCTGAATCGGAGCTGAACTGAACTGAACTGAACTTATAGGAGCTGAACTGAACTTATAGGAGCTGAACTGAACTTATTGGAGCTGAACTGAACTGAACTTATAGGAGCTGAACTGAACTTATAGGAGCTGAACTGAACTGAACTTATAGGAGCTGAACTGAACTGAACTTATAAGAGCTGAACTGAACTTATATGAGCTGAACTGAACTGAACTAAACTTATAGGATCTGAACTTTTCTGAACTTAATTTTAATTAATTGAATAGAATTTATAGAATCTAAAATTTACTAAACTGAACTTTATTACATAAGGTAAGATAATAACATAATTCCAATTTATATACATTGGTTTGTTCAAATAGATTACTACGTTGACATCATCTTTATCTGTATCTTTATTTTTTGGAAAGGACTGTCATAAAAAAAAGTATACTCTAAAACATAAGGTAAGATAATAACATAATTCCGATTTATGTACATTGGTTTGTTCAAATAGATTACTACGTTTACATTACGATAAAAAAAATAAATCACATATTACATCGTTTTCTAACCATCTATTTCCATATCATCATCTTCCTCATCACTTTCTTCTTTATCTTCATTATCACTCGTAACAACGAATTTATTCCCTCGCCAAATATTTTTTACTATCTTGTTTCGTACCTTTAACATGGTTTTTTTTCCGCTTATCATCAAACATGCTCAAATCTATTGTTCCTTGAATATTCACGTCATGTTGTATAATAGGTATTTCAAGAGTATGTATCCTTATAAAATTATGGAGTGTGAATGTATAAAACAATAATAGACATTTGATACTTTTGTGACATTCGGGGGCATATTTTTTAACACCCACCTTTTTTTCAAATGACCAAATGTCATTCCACTAATTAATGTCAAATGTTTTTATATCGGTTTTCATAAATAATATATTCCGTATAACTTTTCTGAACTTAATTTGTAAGAATTGAATTTTTCTGAACTGAACTTATAAGAGCTGAACTGAACTGAACTGAACTTATAGGAGCTGAACTGAACTGAACTTATAGGAGCTGAACTGAACTTATAGGAGCTGAACTGAACTTATAGGAGCTGAACTGAACTGAACTGAACTTATAGGAGCTGAACTGAACTTATAGGAGCTGAACTGAACTTAAAGGGGTTGAGTTTAAGTCCAAAAGAACAGGGCCTAAGCCTTTATGTCTTGGGTCAAACTAACCCTATAAGTGCGCCAGTTTTAAAATTCATGATCGATAGTTTTGATACCCGAGTAGTCTTATCCGTCTCGAATCCAGATTAAAACGCATGGAAAACACCAAAACAAAAACGACGTGAATCATACCTAACAATTGCTCAGGTGGAGGAATTTTAACAGAAAGGTATGAGAGAAAAAGGTATATCAAATAACACTTAATTATTATTTCGTTACAAAATTTATAATCCGTATTAGAGAATTTGGAGGGAAGTCGCAAAAAAATTGTGAATTCATTTTCCTTACCATATCCTAATTAAAATCACTCCAATACACCTTATACTATAAGATTAAGCCTCCTTGAAATTTTTCCTCCAAAATGCTAAATTTAAATAAGAAAATTATACTATTGGTAATAAATGTCTATTAGAGTATGACGAGTATATATCAATTCATATAAATTAATTGCAAACTATTATATATAATTATAAACGTTATACACTATTATTAGTAGTTTCATGACAAAAAAAAATCTGCGGTAAAAATAATTTGAGAAAAAAAATTAAAAAATTATATAATTTGTTTCGTGATAAAAAAAAATCACTAAAATACACATTTTATAACATACATTATTAGCCAACTTTCTTGTAATTACTTTCTCGATTTCAATTTTTTTCTTCTCAAATCAATATACGATAATGAAAAATGCGAAAAATGAATTGAAAATTTATAAAATAATATACAACACAAAAAATAAGAATCTATATATACCGTGCAAAAGTTGCACGGATTTATACTAGCATAAAATTATTCGAAAAAGAAACGATCTTACTTTATTTTTCTTGTCTTTTTTTCCTTTCCCCCTAGCTTATTATATTCCCCAATGGTCCAATACTCCCATTAATTATTTCCATTTATATCCAAACACAACATTTCCAAAGTCTCTTGATAAACTTTGAGTTAGTACCAGAAAATGGTACTCGTACTAAATCTCAATTCACTCAATCACATGCATTTCAATATCTCCTTTATATTATAATGGATTGATATATTGATGTCAATATTGATGTAAAAAGAGCCATAAGGACGATTATAATATGAATTAATTGGGTTTGAACCCGGGTTATGAATGACTATGATCTACCCTCATAATTTTACCAGCTAGCTAGGTTAACTGACATGTAAATATACTCATTAGAACAATAACAATAACAACCTATATATAGAGAAGTACTCGTACTTCATTACTTACGATTAATTTTGATAACCTTACTTAGCTTACTACGTAATAAGCAATAAGAGTAATGTTGTAGCGTGCTACTGAAACTCGATATTCAAATAAAATAAACTTTAGTACAACTTGACCATCATATACGGAGTAATATTTTCAAGTGAGTATATTTTACTCTATGCTTTATCTTGTAATAATATTAAAAGTAATTTCTCTCAATATGTACCTTGGTCGTCTTTGTGTATAAAGCATATATAAGTAAACTTTTCATTGAGACGGAAGGAGTATATAATACGTGTAGAATTGTAAAATTAAAGATGAACCTGGAAGCTGGGAGGGCTCATAGTTATAGATATCAAGAAAGGGTATAACTCGATCAATCTCGGGTTCTCGACAATGGAGTTGTGTATGGAGGTAGAAGTAGAGCTCTTCTTCTGTAGGGTAGAATCGATAACCAGGTAGAAACTTATGCTCATCCATTAATGCACATAAACTCAATTATTCTTTAGTTTGCCTTAATTATTTGTTGTAGGTTTATTTGATATATATATATATATGTCTCATATAAATATATAATACAAGTATATTAATTATATGACATGCATATATTATACATACACACAATAATCCAACATATATATATATGTATGCAAAGTTAATTAATTTTATTATAATTATAATATGGAAATCTTGAAACTTTCCAACGCGGTTGTGAAAAGTAGAAAATACTCGTATAAAGGAGAGGGTTTATTATTATGTTGTGTTTTATAGAGATTTTGTAGGTCTTTCTTTGGACTAGTCAGCTCTTCAATCTCCTTGTGTTTCATTGGTTGATGTTCATTGTACGGACTTATATTCCGTAAGACGGTCATTATCCGTGTTAAGTTAATACAGGTGAAATACTAGTACATGTTGATAATAAAGATAAATTTTTTGATATTTTCTATGAAACAAGGGGGTGAATTTGTGTGTATTTAACTTGGGTTAAGTTTAAAACGGATAATTTACTTGTTAATTAAGAATTTGTAATGATTTTATAGGGGCCTTAGGGCTAGTTGCTCGCCATGTTTCAAAATTTTCATGTCTTCTAGTTACAAATCCTCATTTTCACTCTTAATGCTAGACTAAGATTGATTTTATACCCAAACTCGAATTGAATCGTCTAAGTTTTGGACTTTAATTTCAAGATCCGAGTCTAATGTTCATACTGCAGATAAAGTAAACTGTAAGTGGGAACTGGTTTTTCTATATTGTTCTTGAGATTTTTCATTGTAATACTGAGCACTAGAATGGGTGAAAAAAAAGAGAGGAGAAATATGAGATTTTTTTAAGAAATATTAAAAGTAAAATATTACATCTTAAGCATTGTTGTACTAACTCACTCGTATAAGATAGCAGCTTTCCAAACAATATACGTTTTTTAGTATTATAAATTTGTTGGACTTGAATATTTTCTGTCTTTTCAATCACATATTAAAACAACACAGCAATATATAATATTAAAGTTGATCCCATAATATGTTAATCTTGGGTACACCACTAACCGTAAGATTCAACTTGAGCTTGGAGATAAACATAATCTTATGCCTAACATCAACTATATCACCAATTTTAATATAGTTGCCAACAAAATCATTTAGTTAGGGTTTTTTCCCAACTAAAAGTGATACATCCACCGTTTCCTTGAATTCATTACGTTTGCTTTTTTCACAAAATTTAATAAAAGTGATTAAAGTGCAAAAACCAATAGAGTAGATAAAGTAATTGGCCGATACAAAATTTATTAGACTAAACTAACTACCCTTATACTTATTTCATATGACTATATGAGTTCATATTTATATGAATGAAATGAGGGTATATTGATACTTTCAACTTTAAAACTGGTAAAAGTTACCTAAAAATCGAACATATCCAATTAAAATGAACCAAGTAGACTTGTATACAAGTATTTAAACTAAATAAGATTTTGCAAAGAATGTAAAAAGCAAGTAAATGAATGAGACGGAAAAAGTGATAATTGGAGTATGTTGATATAACTAACATTACTTTAACTATTGTACGAGGGAGGTAATATTGTAATAATGATGAATTGATTTTGATGATTATACAGGCTCAAAGTACAAAATTATAGTGTATACTCCTTAAATTATTAAGTAGGGACTTTTGCACGCTTGAATTGATATTTGACGGACTTTATTTTGTTCATATTAGTGCGCCGCCACAAGTAACTAAAAGGGTTGGAAGGTCACTCGAAGGAACATTGCATAAAATTTTCCACAACCTTACTCTTGTTTATTTGTTTGTCCTAGCAAGTCTCGCTTACAATAAGGCAAGTCATCCCAAGTTTAAGATGAGTCAGACCATCTCTCATAATAAGCAAGTGGAGGGAGGGAAAGCGGGGTGAAAGTGGAAGGTAAATAGACTCCCCACTTGTTTCTCACTTGCTCTTTGTGAATTGTAAGAAAGATTTGACCCGTCTTAATTAAGTTTACGGCGGATCGCCCCATCACAAATGAGAATTTGTGGTAAAGAACACGTGTATTAGTAGTAGATTCTTGTGGGGACTTGGAAGATCTATTGTGATATTCTCAATATCATATCAGATTCTCGTTTAAGACAGGCCAGCTATTATCCATTTTAAGGTTAAGATGAGTTAAATATATTAAATTGCCTCATTTGTTGGCTAGAAAATAGGACGATGATACCCTTACACAATGTGTATAATATTTTCCATACACACCCAATCATATAATGACATGTGGAATTTTAATTTTTAATTTAATTTATTTAACTAAGGTTAATCTAGTAATTACATTATCAGTGATTATTAATTTCCTTAATTCAAGTAGTTATTTCAAGAAGTTAGCTTAAATCTAGGACTTTTAGAGATTCTAATTTATATTTATAATCAATTAGAAATTTCAAAAAAGGAAACAAATCATGTCAATATACTTGTTAAATATTTCGGTTTTAAGATTGTTATTAAATTAAGGCAATATATTCATGATTCCTGGAACTAAAAAAGGAAGTTTTTTTATTGGCTATACGTCGTATTCGAAAAATATATTATATTTCATAGTTGAAATTAATTAAATAAAATACAATTTTTTATCTTTTACGGAATATTTAATTTTGAATTTTTATCCCATATTCATTTTTTGTTTTAGTATAACCTAAAAGAACAATGTTATACGAAAAAAAAAATTATTAGAAAGCAAAAAAAAAACTAAAACTATACACACAACTAATTAAAAGTAAAATAATCATACAATAAAAATGGTATACATAAATAATCAAATTATATAAAAAAAAATTAACTAAAAACGAAAATAAACTATTTGGTGGAAATTGAGGTGTACATATATTATACATATAAATAAAAATGAAAACCAAAAAAAATAACCAAAGTATAAAAGTTAAACTAGAAAAAAAAATTCAAAGTATATAAATGAAATTAAAAACGAAAAATAATTAGATTATATAAATGACTAAATAAAATAAAATAAACATAACTTCCTTGCTTGAATTAAGGAAACTAATAATCATCCTTAATTAGTCAAATGACTAATTTACCCTTAATTAAAATAATTAATTGGAAAATAATAAATCCACATGTCATAATATGATTGGTTGTGTATGAAAAAGTCATACACATTGTGTATGTGTAGCTTTAGAATATTTTGTCTTAAGACACTGTCTCTCAGTAAGGATTCTATGTCCCAAATGAGACGAAGGATCCCCCACTCACTGTCTCCATATATATATAGACTCTCTCTGATTCACTCCAAAGGTAACATTAACATTTTGGCATTATTTATGAATGTAGAGATTTTTTGGTATTATATGTAATACATAGGAGAGAATATATAGTCATGCGAAATCTTATTTGATTCATCGTCATATATGCTATAAGAATATCAAATTTTTATAAATGTTAATAACGTGTAACTAGAGATATTCATGTTTTAAACGCACCCCGACAAACACGATAACGTCAATATTACTTTTGGAGTAAATGAGATGGAGTATTAAATCAACTTGAAAAAGGTCTGTTCTAACTTAATCGTATGTCTTGAGTTCGAGTTTAGGAAATAGAACAGTATTAAAACTCATGGGCAAGAAGATAACCCTCTTTGTCGTCCTACCTAGCTAGCACGAGGTAAGACTTATTTCATGAATAACGTCGGGAATTGAAACATACATATTAATATTAAAATTACTCTTGTTCCTCTTTCGACCAAAACATGACCATTACACAATCAATTTAATTCCAACAAAACCCTAAACCTTACATAGATATGATCTCTTCGTTGCAAGGCCAATAACGAATATTAACATATAGAAAAAGACAAATGAAAAAGACACGGAAAAATCATTTACGTAAAATAAAATAGAAAGATTATTTCGCATGGAGTCTCAATAATTACTTTTATTTTATTGTCTTCATATTTATATTAAGACAAATTATAAAGTAAGTCGGGCTTACATTTCAGATGGACCATTTTTGTAAAAATGTTCACCTAATGAGAGCATATCACATCATAAAACCGTTTTACACAATAATTATTGTTGATCTAATTCTACTTTGATATTCAAGGGTTTCACTAATTACACTTATTATTAATCTAACTCCGTATTTTGATATTCTAATAACAACAAGTCTCATTAAATACGGATATGTCTGTCTTCAGTAATGAGAATTAGTATCCTAATAATAGCATAGACTAGTATTCCAAATGTCCAAAGTTTGCTAAGCACAAAAGTGAAATGCAACCAATAATGTCCAAAGGTTTAAGGTTGCCTGAATGTTGCCAACATATTCAAGGATAAGCAAGAATGAAGCAAAGTCATGTTTGAATAATGTTTGATGCTACGTTAGAATTGTTGGAAAATATTCTAAGGTCCCTTGAAAGTTAAAATATGACAAGGTCTTATACGAGTAGATCCTTAGATAGTCATATAATAATATACTCGTAGTCTTTCTACGCGGTGTGAACAACTACAAGTGAAAGTAACTAATAAATACATTAGCTCGTCTTACTGAATATGGGCACTATATTAAGGAAACAATATAAGTCAACATCACAATTAAGGAAATGATTATCCCATAATCATATCCCTTCAATCACTCCTATAATCAAGCACAAATATTGTAATTTAGGAAGCTTTGTTATATGTTCACACATGTATTTTCATATATAAATTGTAACAATGTAACAGTATTTTCATATATTAATCCTTTACATGACCCATGTAAAGGATTAATATATGAAAATACTGTTACATTGTTACAATTTATATATGAAAATACATGTGTGAACATATAACAAAGCTTCCTAAATTACAATATTTGTGCTTGATTATAGGAGTGATTGAAGGGATATGATTATGGGATAATCATTTCCTTAATTGTGATGTTGACTTATATTGTTTCCTTAACACTAGTACAAAAATGACATTAGGCAAATAAAAAAGGCTACGGTCATTGAAAATAACCGTAGCCGTTTACAAAAGGCTACAGTCGATGGAAACAAGCCGTAGCCAAATGTACCTATAAAGATAAAAGGCTTCGGTTCCCCTATCAGCCGTAGCCCATTATATACAAAGTAAAATATAAAAAATGAAACCATTACAATTAAAAATCATATCAAATCCACCTAAACATAAACAAACCCCTCTGAAGAACGAAGAGAGGAATAGACACCACAAAACCTAAGACTTTTACAGCTAATCCACCTTCAAATTCAACGACGCTCAAGGCTCCTTATCAACCGCCGGTCGTCATAGTTCCATCTTTACCCGACATCGTCACCTGCGTTTGCCCGACACCATATTTGTCTCGTATACAAGGTAAGCTTTGACCGTTTTTCTATTATAGAATTCATTATTGCAATTCTTTTCTTTTTCCTTTACATAACCCGATTTATAATTGAATTCAGTTTTTCTAATTATGTTAGGGCTTAGGAATTCAACTGTGTTTAATAATGTTAAGAATTAGGGTTAGGATTTCAATTAAGCACGTTAGTCGATTAAAATCAAATATCATTGTAGTGTAAGACTTCCTTTTTATTGTGGGGATTCGCTAGGGATATGCACTTTTGTGTTGTTATTGATGTTTCCTATGATGACCCATCTGATGGGCTTGGGGTCGACTTGATAGGTCAAACTTAGCTGATACGGAGTATTTATTTTTGAGCAAGGTCTCGGAAGAAGAGGTAGGTGGAAGTTGTTTCCATTCGGGAGTCTGATTGCTAAACTTTTGTGCAACATGTATGATAGCTGCTCTTGCTACTGTGAAGAAAGCGGTGATTTTCACGTTGGTGTTTTACTGTATAACTTCGATTCTCTCATCTCTTTTTATCTTCAGAATTCAATCAAGGATTTGAAAAACTGATACAGTGAGTATTGATTTAACTTGTTCAGGAGAGTTTCCGATTTTTACTACATCATTTCCCTGATCGAGTAGAATTTGATTGTTCTATGGTTAATGGTGCATTATAACATGTTGGAGTGCAACACCGTTGCGACATGAATCCAGTTTGATCTAATGGGGTGTTTAAGCATAGTCTCAATATTAATGGCAAAGTATAATGCGCTGATAAAGAGCGTCCATCTTTGGAGAACATATACCTATGTGGAAGACCGGGTCGAAGATCTTTAATGTACTACCTCTATTCCCTGAACTTGTTTAATGACCTATTGTGTAGCTTCAAAGTATGAATATCTGATAACTTAGTTGGTACAGTGCACATGAAGTACGAGATTGTAGGTATTGGGTAATGTAGAGAGAAACGTAAATGAACTGATTTTGACAAGGTGTTCTCAAGGATTTGGGATTGTTATTATTGAAGCTTTATATTTATGGTCATGTATTGATGGCTGGCATCTATTTACGAGTGATTATTTATTGTATTTTGAATATAGGTTTAGTTGATTTCCAAGGCTTCAAGATGTCAATGGTGCGATTCCTGGAAAGAATCTATACACGATATTTTCATGTAGCACTGGTGATACCACGAGGATGAATATGGTCTCTAAGGGTGTTCAGAATGTGCTTAACTTCCTCTAGGGTGATTTCCTCGACATGGATGTCATTGGCATTTCGGGTGAGCCAAATGCTTCTTTTTTCTGATTTTATTTTTTGCTGATGGATTTTATTATGTTTCCATCTATATATGAAAATGGAGCTTGTAGGATATTTAAGAGGGTTGGAAATATTATAAAAACCCTTTTCAAAATTTTTTCATACTTATCTTTGCCTAGCTGTTGAGAGACTAACAACTGAATTTGGTGATGAAATTGTGTGACGTCAGTGATGGACGGGACGTATAGAAATTTGATTCTTTGGCACACCAAAAACTCAACTAGATTGACAAATGGGTGGGTGCCTGCCTACTCATTATTACTGTACTTTCTATCATTTTTGTTCCAACACTAATACTCTGTACTCAAATTTGGCACTTATTTTGTTAGTTACTTGTGTCATTTCATTAGGTATTCTCCCTTGATCACAGTAGCTACTTGTAACATCAGTGTGCACAAGCGAACAGTCAAGGTAATTCTTAACTTATTATAATCTAATGCCGTTAAAATATATCTTGTTTTTATTGATTTTATTTAGAACCTGGTGGGTAAGAATGGTTATGGTAGAAGATGAAATTGATATGACCCAGTCCATATTTTATGCTATTAATTTTTTTGATGAGGCGATAATGGAAATTAATGAAGTATTTCTTAATCAATTTGTCATAAAAGTCTTAAATACTTTAAATTCTACAGCGGCAATAATGGTAAGGACGTTGCATTCAATTTCAGCCAAGCTGGGAAGGATTTGAATGACAAATTGAAAAGTAGCCATGTCTCTGCTGCTGTATGTGCACTACTCTCTGGTTTGTTTTTCACATCTTATTTCTGATATATGTGTAATCTGTTATGTACCACTTGATGTGGAGTTCGAGTGGTTTCGAAAGCAGCTTCAAACTAGATTTATTAATTTAGTATGATTAGCCGTCTTTGCTTCTTAGTTTTATAGATTTAAGAAATACATGGAATCTACTCTTAAAAGTTCCTCTTTTGAACACCGCAGGATAGTGGAATATGAGTATTGTACTAGGGTCAGCCAGCACTGGAGTGAGCCTCTGCCTGATGCAGCTTATGCAGCCTACCCGTATTTTGTCTGTTGACTGCTGCTTCTGCTTGATATAGGCTGTTGCTGCTGGTGCACGATGTCGACGACCTGCTGCATCTGTTTGAAGGGGCATGGTTGTATGGTGTTACAGTATTTAACAGATAACATATTAAAGGTTTAGAAGTTGTATAATTTTTTTCCTAAGTAACTCTGTTTTATGCTTATTTTGTTTCACTTCGAGTATTAATGTTAATTTGTAATGGCAATTCTATGTTAAACGGTTTTGTAATTAATTATTATATTACTAAAAGCTTTATAATAACCAAATAAATATTAATGATTTTTTTTTTTAAAATTTAACTGAGAAACGGCTACGGTTGTTAAAAGACAACCGTAGCCTTTTATGACCTTATGGCTACGGTTCAATCTTAATAGCCGTAGCCAAAAGTCACTTTAGGCTACGGTTTAATCTTAATAACCGTAGCCAAAAGTCACTTTAGGCAACGGTTAGGAACCATAGCCGTAAGTACTTGATCTAAGGCAACGCCTTGATTTACTACGGTTGTGGAACCGTAGCCGAAGGTCATTTTTAACCGTAGCCAAAAGCCATTTTTGTACTAGTGTAATACACTATTCATGACAAATTGAATACGGATAGTGTCCATCTCACAATATGCAAGTGGGAGAGCAAATATGGGGATTCATTTGCCCGGCCTCCACTTGCATATTGTGAGAGATTCACTATCCGTCTTCAGTTTATGACGGATAGTACTCGTCTTCAATGAGAATTTGTGTGATACATTGAGGCATTGAACCGATGGAGTTAAACCTTAATACAATGGATTAAAATCTGTAGTTGTGTGAAAGCAAGGTAGCACTGAAATGGATACGTGATACGACATCGCATGAAATTTAGGACGCGAGACACGTTATTTAAATTTAATAAAACATATTTTATAGTTATATATGTACGATTTTATTTAAAAAAATTATTTAATGATAAATTTAACGGTTTTTCTAACATGTGTCCATTAGGCGTATGTTAAGAAAACCAAAATAGAAAGAATTAAATGTTTTTCTTTTAAATAATAGGAAAAGTATTACTTTTCATTTGATTCTTTCCATTTTGGTTTTCTTAACATATGTTTATTAGGCACATGTTAGAAAAACCCTAAATATAAATAAGTCAAGGTAAAACTTAACATTGATTATAACTCATTCTCTTTCCCAAAACCAAAACCTAACTTATAATCAATCGCTTCCGACATCTAAGTACTCGTCTAAAGAACATCATTTGGCCCCAATTTAACTTATTTCTCCACCAAATTCCACGATAAAACAATTCACGCCATTCAACTTAAATTCAACTTCATTCTGTTTGAAGGTGTGTGTCCAATATTTGCGTATATACCATGGACACGTGTCCAAATTCTGCGGACAAGCATTAGACACGTGCCCTAACACAAGGAGAAAGTTAGACACGACTTTATAGGTATCCGACATGCTTTAACGCATATTTGACGAGTGTCATGTCTGACTCAAGTATCCGACACGGATATGCCGATTAACATAAGTGTCCGTACTACCTAGGTCATGACTCATGAGGCGTGGAACATGCCGAACTAGTTGTCTCATTTTGTGCAGCAAGGTGGTGGGGGTGTTGCTTGGCCCCGCACCGTCCCATTTTATGATTTTAGTTTAGTCTCGTTTGCTTGTTTTTTAAGGAGTATTCCTTCTCTTTTTCAACCAAAGAAGTTTCGAATATGGAACTAAAATTTCCAAAACTTTTATTGTTTATGTAATAGATAATGTGCACCATCTTGTATGGAGCCATATATCAAAAGTGATTATTTTATTAGATACCGTAAACATTTTATAATAGAAAGTGGTCACTTGTAAAAATTGTTCATTTTATAATTAATCACATTTTTGTAATCATAAATTGATGTTTTGTAAGTAGTCATAATCGATCTATGACAGTCTTACAATATAATTTGAAGAACGAAGGATTGTTTTGTGAAAACGAACATTCCTATTGCAACCTCGACTCCGCCACTAATGACTATGAGTAATGATAGTAACTAAACCTTTCCCAAAATAGTCAGCTTCACATGCAACAGCCTAGAAGAAAAGAAAGGAAAGGACACAAGACCAAGTTATAGTCCAATGCCCATAAGAGTATAAGACCAACTGTCTAACCCAAGTCACAAACGATGATAATACGGAGCACAATCACTAATTAAAACGAGCATTATCCATCTTAACCTAAACACGAGTTAAATATATACCAAATCATTTACTTGTATTATCCTAGGATATACAAAAAGTTTGTCTTTATAATCAAGACAATCGTCACTTGTTACTATTTGACCCGTCGAAAGCTTTAGACATATAGAGCATCCGTTTTAAGCAAGACTTACTGGAATACAACATACTGTACTCTACAATTTTAAGAGGTCATAACTCGTGTTTACAGTAATCATTGCAGATATGTCTATGTGTGCATGTTATTACATGAAAGTATGAAACCATAACCAACACTTATCAAAGTACTACCTCTATCTAAATCATTTGTTTGCCTTTGATTAAAATACCACTCACAAAGAATATAAAAAGCAAACAAATGAATAATATAGATAACATATTGTATGGGTAATACATGGCAATAACCAAAAATATTCATTTCCTCTGTGGCGCTCTGTCTCCGTGAATAGATTACATTTAATTTATGTTGTGAGAGAAAACTGAAGTAAACGTAAATTATTCATTGTAGCGGGAAAGTATATAATAAGTTCAAGCATAACCAACCAATGATGAGTCGAGTTCCATAAGAGTAACAAGTTCAAACATGAATAAGTAATCTGTTTCACTTTTGGTTTTATTTTCACAAAATAATACAGAGTACAAAGTCCTCGATAAACAAAAACATAGTTTGATATACTTAAATTCGTCGATCATCATTATAAGTCCCTAGACCAAACTTATCTTCTCCAGGTGGTGGTAAATACTACGTAGTAGTAATACGTTCGATTAAACTCCTTGTCACTAAGCTAGACAAGCTAGTCATAATATTACACACAACTCGCATAAAACGAATTAACTTGTATTGTACCTACTCCGTCTCAAATTCCTTTTCTCAACGAGGTTACAAGACCACCGGGTGAAACCGTGAAACGGATAATAGTTTTTCTGAAACTCAGCATCATCAGGTGACGATATCTCATTTTGTTTTCCCGATTGAATCCGATCCGGAAAAAAAAAGGCCCAACCATCTTCCCTAAATCATCACAACCCATCATGGGCCATTTTTCTCTATCTTCACAAAATTTCAACCCGGAAAATTCTTGGGGAAAATTCAAGAGAGAGAACATTCGGATGTTCGAATAATTTGCGACAATGGTATGAATTACGAAATCCTTCGTTAATTTTAATTATTTCTCATTTCTATTCATGTTTTCTCATTTTATTAACTGTTTTTTTTTCTGTAATTTGATCGTTATATTTATTGAAATTATGTTTTTTGTTGACGATTTATGATTTTGAAGTATAATTTATCGTATTTTGAGTTGATGAAGTTATTTAAGTGATGTATTGATTGTTATATTTGTTGATGTTGTTGATTGATGATTGAATTGAAATGAAGAGGTTAATTGATTTGTTGTAAGATATATGTGATTTAAGGAAATGTTGATTTAATGTTTTGTTATTGTGAGAATATTTTGTTGCAGTTTTTTCGGATTTGTGTGTTTGATTGCTTGAAATAATGTCATTGTTCCATTGATTGAAATTCTGTTGTTTTTGCTGATTCTTGCTCTACGTTACGTCGTAAACCGTCTCGCTAAATTCAATTGAATTGCGTAAAAGACTGAGAGCTGTGCGGTTGGTGGAAAGTCTGGTTGTTTTTGCCGATTCGTGCCCTACATTACAATGCAAAGGATGTATTTCATTTGAATTGCGTAAAAGTTGTTTGGTTGTGATACGAGAATCCCCATTTTGGTGTACTATAACTTGCGTTGGTGTTAGGTAATGACTTCGAAATTTTGAATGTTCTGTGGAAATAGAATGCTTTACAAGTTCTATTTTTTCATGAATTTGACAACCAAACAAGATTCTGCCTATTAGTGAGCTCATAGGACTATAAATTCACATGAATTAACTACGCTGCCAAAAGAACACTCAAGAATTGTTTCGGGTTATTGTGTTTGCGTGATTCCAGTATCAAACTATTTGATTGGCCGCGTGCATTGCCTCTTGGTGTACCATGATTTATTTAGATAACTATATTGAATACTCTGTATATTAAAAAAATGATTAGTTTTACTAATATTATATAATAATTAGATAACTATAAAAGGTAAAAGTTAGTCTTAAAAAGGCTTTAGAATATATTGATGACCCGTATTTTGACCCTATTATAACCCGTAATCTGTAAGACACAACCCGCATTTAACCCGGTTTGTATTCTGACCTGACCCGTAACCCGACCTGCTCGATCGATCACTTTGACAGGTGTACATTCTATAGATATCACAATTCACAATTTGAAAAACATGTCTTTTTGCCACTATATCAACTGTTTTGTACTGGATTCCGGAGCTGCCTTGAAAACCCCATAACATGATAAGTTGCTCCTTGTTATTGTGTCATTTGTTTTGTTTGATGTATAGAATATTAGAATGTTGGTGTATAGATATCTTTGGTTGGTGATTTGTTAGTGGTGTGTCTCTAGTTGTTGAATAGCCCAAATCACTTGGATATAATACATAGTATAACTTATGAATATGCTAGTTTTCCTCTCATGAAAGTCTTCACATATTGTTCATTGAACATTTTTTTTGTCTATTTATCCCTCCTGACCTTCCAATAATCGGCAAAGATACGAACTTTCTTCAATATTTGGATATACTTATCCACTTTTTCTTGTAACTACCCCCTTGCACTACATTTTCTTTGATTCTGCTTTTTATATTACTATATGTAGCATGAGAAGTCATAGTCTGATATGAATATTTTCTATCTCTCGTGCAGGTGAGAATGAGATGAATTCCACCAAAAGAATTATTTCAAGGCCACTATGTAACCTTTTCACACGCTCGCAAATATTGAACTCATTTTGCACCGCACTCAATCTTGCATCACATGACCCGCCTAGCCCGGTTAAACCAGCCGATCTTCTTCGTGTTTGCATAATTCTTTACCAACAACAGAATGCTCCCATTGCAAAGCTTGAAACCCACCTTCTCAAAACTGAAGTTAGCTACAACCGTGAATTTTTCCTACAGGTCTGCAACAAGTTCCCATATTCATGGCGACCTGTGTACCACTTCTACAAATTTACCTTGAACCAACCAGGGATCACCCATACTCCTGTCACCTTAAACAAGATGCTTGATGTGATTTGTAAGGCAAGGAATATTGACCTCCTCTGGCAAGTGTTACTCGAAATGACTGAGCAAAAAATTGCAAACGACAAGACTTTTAGGATTGCTCTAAAAACATTGGCGGCTGCTAGGGAACTGAAGAAATGCGTGGAGTGTTTTCACGTGATGAATTCTCACGGGCATAGTTATAGTTTGGGTACTTTGAATAAAATTGTTGACACACTTTGTAAAGAGAAGCTTGTTGACGAGGCTAAGCATATTGTGATGAAGTTGAAGGATTCGATTATGCCCGATGGGGTTACTTATGGGCATTTAATTTGTGGGTTTTGTGATGTGGGAGAGATGATCGAAGCTTCAAAGATATGGAATTTGATGACGGATGAAGGGTTTGAAGCCGATGTGAATGTTATAAATACGATGATGGAAAGGTTTTTTAAAGATAATGAGTTTAGTCAAGGATTGAGACTCTTTCAAACTATGAGGGTGAAGAGGATGGAGGAATTGGGGCTTTCCACGTATAGTATTGTAATTGGATGGATGTGTAAAAGGGGTAAGCTTACTCAGGCTTGTGTTGTTTTTGAGGAAATGCAAAAGAGAGGGATTCAGGCAGATAATGCAACCTTGGCATCGATAATATATGGACTTGTGTGCAAGAACCAATTACGAGAGGCATATTCGATGGTTGAAGATATTGACAAACCAGAAATAAGTGTATACCATGCCTTGATTAAGGGTCTTCTGAAATTAAGGGAGGTAAGCGAGGCTACGGAGGTATTTCGGGAGATGATCAGAAAAGGCTGTGAACCTATTATGCATACTTATATAATGTTGTTGCAAGGACATATGGGGAAGAGGGGAAGGAAGGGAAATGATCCTCTTGTAAATTTTGACTCAATATTTGTTGGTGGTATGGTTAAAGCTGGAAAATCTCTAGAAGCCACTAAATATTCTGAGAGAGCACTGAAAAGAGGGCTTGAAGTCCCAAGGTTTGACTATAACAAATTTTTGCAGTTACACTCGAATGAGGAAGGTGTTGTGATGTTTGAAGAAGTTGGGAAGAAGTTGAGGGAAGTTGGGTTATTTGACTTAGCCGATATATTTGTTCGATATGGGGAGAAAATGGCTACTAGGGATAGGAGAAGAAGTAGAGATGCACTGGAAGAGCTACCAATGGCATGATGCTGCTTTGCTGAGTGGTTTGCTGTTAAATGCCGACACTGCTGCGTAAAATCCTTGCATTATAGTGAAAATTAGACGCTGATGGAAAATTGTAAAGCCGATAAGTTGAGATTTTTTTCGTGGTTTTTGATTGGGAAAGCCTCTCACATTCTTTGGAAAGAAGCATAATTCATTTAGTACTATGACAACAGAATGGAGCTGTGCTTGATAGTTTTCGTAAAAAATTCTTTCCAACTTCAAACTCAGGTTGAAAAGTGTGAACCATGGCATGTTAATATACTTTCGGCCGTTCGGGATGTCCTTCGTCGAAATTCCCATATCTATTTGTTCCCCATTTCTACAGGTGATAGGTGGCCATTTAACCAAAAATATTCATTTCCTCTGTGGCGTTCTCTCTCTGTGAATAGATTACATTTAATTTATGTTGTGAGAGAAAAATAAAGTAAACGTAAATTATTCATTATAGCGGGAAAGTATATAATAAGTTCAAGCATAACCAACCAATGATGAGTTTTTCTGAAACCGTGAAAACGGATAATAGTTTTTCTGAAACTCAGCATCATCGAGTGATGCTATCTCATTTTGTTTTCCCGATTGAATCCGATCCGAAAAGAAAAAAAAAAAAAACAAGGCCCAACCATCCTTCCTAAATCATCACACCCCATCATGGGCCATTTTTCTCCATCTCCTTAAAATTTCAACCCGGAAAATAACTCGACCCGTTTTAATACGAATACAACAAAACCCTAACCATAACATTCTAACAAAACCCTAATTTCAGCAGTCTAATATATTCACACACTAAAAAACTCTTGACAAACTTGCGGAAAATTCAAGAGAGAGAACATTCGGATCTTCGATTAATTTGCAATAATGGTATGAATTACGAAATCCTTCTTTAATTTCAATTATTTATCGTATCTATTTAGTTTTCTCATTTTATTGTCTGTTTTTTTCCTTCTGTAATTTGATCCTTATATTTATTGAAATCATGTTTTTGTTGACGATTTATGATTTTGAAGTATAATTATTCGTATTTTGAGTTGATGAAGTTATTTAAGTGATGTATTGATTGTTATATTTGTTGATGTTGATGATTGAATTGAAATGATGAGGTTAATTGATTTGTTGTAAGATATATGTGATTTAAGGAAATGTTGATTTAATGTTTTGTTATTGTGAGAATATTTTGACGGAGTTGTTTCGGATTTGTGTGTTTTGAGTGCTTGAAATAATGTCGTTGTTCCATTGATTGAAATTCTGTTGTTATCGCTGATTCTTGCTCTACCTTATGTCGTAAACCGTCTCGCTGATTTCAATCGAATTGCTTAGAAGACTAAGATTTGTGTGGTTGATGGAAAGTCGGTTGTTTTTGCCGATTGTGATCTACATTACGATGCACACGATGTATTTCATTTGAATTGCGTAAAAGTTGTTTGGTTGTGAATTGTGATACGAGAATCCCCATTTTGGTGTAGTATAACTTACGATGGTGTTAGGTAATGACTTCGAAATTTTGAATGTTCTGTGGAAATAGAATGCTTTACAAGTTCTAATTTTTCATGAATTTGACAACCAAACAAGATTCTGCCTATTAGTAAGCTCATAGGACTATAAATTCACATGAATTAACTACGCTGCCAAAAGAACACTCAAGAATTGTTTCGGGTTATTGTGTTTGCGTGATTCCAGTATCAAACTATTTGATTGGCCGCGTGCATTGCCTATTGGTGTACCATGATTTATTTAGATTGATTTAGTAGACTCTGAAATGTTAAATCTACTGCATAAACTAGCTGTCTAACTACGGAATTGGTAGTTTATTTTTCTTAAACTACTAATTTATCGTATGAATTTTTATATTTTTTTGAACTATGATTGGTAATTTAGTGACCTTGCCACGTTTAGGAGTTTCTTAATATTTGGTGTTTGCTCATTTTGAAATTCGGGCTAAATGCTGGCTTCCCTTGCAGTCGAAGAGAAAGACCAGAGAACCCAAGGAGGAAACCGTGACCCTCGGCCCTGCTGTGCGTGATGGGGAGCATGTGTTTGGTGTTGCTCACATTTTTGCCTCTTTCAATGACACATTCATTGTAAGTTTGTTCACCTTCATGTCACCTCGGTTTACTGTTGTTCGCGATGAAGTTTTAATGATATAGCCCTTTTAAATTACTATTCCTATATGCAGCATGTGACTGACTTATCTGGCAGGGAGACATTGGTTCGTATCACTGGTAAATTCTCAAATAACTCTGGGATTGTCTTGAGAGTTTTACTTTGTGTATTGACTCTGACGAGAATTAGCAATGATTGTTTCTTGAATAACAGGTGGAATGAAGGTGAAAGCAGACAGAGACGAGTCGTCACCTTATGCAGCTATGCTTGCAGCTCAAGATGTCTCACAGAGATGCAAGGTTATTACTGTGCTGCTGCATATTCGTAACTCACAAGTTATCTACTTTTTACTTCTCTTTTAATGCTAAATAAATATTTCTCTTATATTAATCAGGAACTAGGCATTACTGCTCTTCACATCAAGCTTCGTGCTACTGGTGGGAACAAGACAAAGACTCCTGGTCCTGGGGCCCAGTCTGCACTTCGAGCCCTTGCTCGTTCTGGGATGAAGATTGGACGCATTGGTAATTTCATCATCTCTGCTAATGTTTTTTTTGTTATTTTTACTCGAATTGGGGAGTGTTGATATTTAGGTTCGTGAAGGCGGTAATGAGACTTGGTAGTGCATCACCGAGTTTTTAGATATTATTTGTAGGTTCGTATTTGGTTCACTGAAATTGCAAGGGAAAGGGAAGGTTACAAAAATTGTAATTGTAGTCAGTTGATTATTTTTGAAGACTAAAAAACCAAGTTTTAATGTTTTTAAAGATTAAAGATAAAAGCTTAGATAACAGGGGACGAGGGAGGAGCAAAGGTCAAGGTTACGATTTTCCTCCTCAAGGAATGTAGTAAAAGGGATACGCACCATTTCTCTGCCTACCTTTTTTGGGGGTATTTCTCTGCCAACCTCGGCACACTATGACTTTCCAAACATAAGGGAAAAAAGAACCCGTTTGTCTTTCCTCTTTTCACTTTCCAAACATAAGGGAAAAAAGACTGATATTTCCCTTGGCGCTAATTTGTTGGCCTGATGTCTATTCACTGGCGCTCCAAAAATAAAGTGGAATTCGAAATGTCTTTATTGTACTCGTAGTTTGTAATATATTCTACTCTTCAGCAATCTGTTCTTTTGCTAACTCATATTCTACTTATCAGAGGACGTAACACCAATCCCCACCGACAGTACCAGGAGAAAGGGTGGCCGTAGAGGACGACGGTTGTAAGGAAACTCAAGACATTGCCTCTCACTCAGCTTCACGAATGTTGTTTCGGTGCTGGCTGTTTTATCTATCGAAGTCATTTTTGTAATGCCTAGCTGCAGTCTTTTACTCCTTTGTTAGACTCTTAGATTCGAAGTCTTGGAAGTAATGTTATGAGCTAAAAAGTTATGTAACAATGATCTGGATTTTTTTGCTTGCGACATTAAGTTATCAAAACATCGTTTTTATTTATCATCTTGTTGATGATTTCTGGGCAATTCCCCTCGTCAAATCACAAAATTTGTTCAATATATTCCCTTGGATCAATTTGTTGAAGGCATAACTTTCTGAAATTCGTTTCTAGAGAGTAACTTCTTTACCGAATAAGCTGTAAGAATGAGTTTAGAGAATCTGAATTGAATTCCTACTAAATTAACATTTGTACCAAATGTGTTTCCGAGAAGGCCGTAATCCACCATTGCTCGACTATGGAGATCTTATAGATGGCGTGGTACATGAGTTGTTGATTACTTAAAAACCGATAGTCATCAGTCTTTACGCAACTAAATAGCGTGTCCGTAGGATATTCAGGCGGCTACACCATCTTCTCCATATAATACATGTATGTCATCTTTTTTACGTTTCTTTTGTTCATTTAGTATAATTTATTTAACTTTTGATTCATAAAGGCGAAAATAGTTTAGTATTCACAAAGGAAATTTGCACCTAACAATGAAGGCATAATTTCCATTACAGCCTGTCTCACTGAAAACGGGCACTGCCTATCTTCAGTTAGTGACGGATAGTGCCCGTCATCAATGAGAATTTGTGTTTCCATTATAGAAAAGTATGGTCACTTAATGGCATTATATTCCTTACGCAGTGCAAATTTTCGAGCTAATGAATACACTTAGGAAATAGGAATTAAGAACGAGATTCGAGAGCATAATCAAAATTTTGTTTAAAAAGAAAATACTCGTAAAATATAATGAAACATAACTGGACCCTTGATTTTACCAGAATGAAAATAGAAGAAAAGATTACAGCATAGAATTAGATAGCATTCAACCAGATGACAAGCAAAGACAAGTAGGTATGAATTCAGCTACTTTGTTCTCGTTAGGCGCTACAAGGACGGAACAAATACGAGAAGTCGAGAAGTGGAGAAGCAGCTAACGAGAACAAAATAGCTTAACACCGATATTGTAGCATGTATAGGCATCAATGATGGCCATCTTCACTTGTTCCGATGTCAGAACCCTTGGATACTTCTGCTCAACCCAAATTGTTGTTGAATCATATTGATATTGATTATTGACTACTTGACAGTTTCACCAGGTTGTATACTGTTGTGAAGATATGAGCTTACGCAATGAGAAATAGAGTATGGTGACGACAGGGCTGTAACAAAGCATTTATCTCGGTCGCTTAGGCACTCTGTCCTCCGCATACATCCAGTAGTCCATAGTTTCCGATCATGACTTTGCCATTCGAGTCAACAATTTTCTTATGATCTACGCCTACAACATCATTCATACCCGAGCCAGTGATCTCCTTCAGGAACTGATCAATAGCCGCTGCGCAATCCGCCAATTTAACCGAAACAGTCGTACTATTAATATCGACAGTATAATTCCCAGTTTTGTTAATATACGTTCCGGGTACCATCTTCTACGTAAAATATACAATATAGAAGTAGAAGTAGAAGTAGAAGCAACTCGCCAAGGATTATCGAAACCATGGAACGTATATATAGCATGAGTTAGAAGGTGAGAGAGCTTTGTTTAATTTCCAGCATTAAATGCTCAACTTCAGTTCAATATCTCGGGAACACTTCAATTGACTGGAATCTGTAACGGCTGAACATCGTCTGGAGCAATAATACGAGTCGTCCCGTTTAAAACAAAAACTTGTGTAAATAATATCACAAAAAAAATTATACATTCAGAGTATATGAACATGATACAACTAATACAAATTTAATTGAGCTTATATGCAATATTTTTGAGTTTTTAAAATTTTTGAGTTATATTTTAATGTTTTAGGTGTCAAAATTAAAATTTAGTTGAGCTCATATGTATTACTTTTTGAGTTCCATTCTAATATATTGAGGTTAAATTTTAAATAAAGGCACTCAGATTCTTTGAAGTAAAGCTCGTAAAATCACTAAAATGTAGATATAAACTCAAATCTTTTACTATAAAGTTCTAAATATATTCCACGAGTTGTATACAACTGGTTGTATATTCTATTAATTGAAATAATATAATGTTACTCTGAAATTACTAATATCACATTGTGACTCATGTTTGTAAGACCGTGAATTGTAACATGCTCTTCCATTTAGTGTGACATGAACAAAAAGTGTTGACGTATTATCATTTCGTTATTTTTATGATTGTACGCATGGTACGATGGTTCGCTTCAAGTTCCAATTTTGTGCACAATCGGGTTTTATGACCTCTTTCAGCAACCTTCTTTTATCATCTCGGATGATGGCAAGTATGGATTGCGAATCTCAATAGAACTCATACTCGCCAAAATAACATTTGCGCCAAATAAGTTTCCGACAATCCACCATTCCTCTACTAGAGATCTAATATAGATGGCGTGATACAATGTATTGGCACCGGTGAGACCTAATTTGATGAGTAAATAAGAAATTATTGTGAAACCGACACAATCGTGGCTTAATCCGCAATCTTCTCCCTGTGTATGTTGTATGAAATAGCCATATAAAAGATTTAAACTTGCAATGAAGTCAAATCGGTTAAACATAGATAAAAACCAACATAAAATAAACAAGATAATCTAGCACAATCGAATATGAATTCTCTCACTCTCGACACCCTCATCTCATTACAACACTTTTATTACAGAGACCTATGGGCTACGGCACAGTTTCTCGCCACTATAATACCTACATACTGACAACTCTCGTATGTGGTCAGTATCTCCCGATCACAACGAAATCTTCATCATCAAGCACTTGGACGTCTTTATTGCCAACAAAATTCTCTCGTCCAATTTCCTTCACAAGATTCACAAATTCAATCCTCTTTTCCAATGGAAGCGGTACATAAGGTAGCCGGAAAACCGGCCTTGCAACACCAAGTTGAGCTAAAGCGGTATTCAGACCAATGGGATTAGGCTCCTTGAACAGCCAATTCATTAAGGGCAGAAGCTTTGCATTGAGAGACGGATTCTTGCCCTCAGACATGAGTCGCCTCATTAACTTCGGAACCAAGTTGCTAGTAACAGATATAACTCCAGTCGCACCATACGACCATCTTGAATCATGACACTCGTCGTCATTTCCACTCCACACAACAATGTCATTATCTGTGTACTCCTTAATTCGCTCATTCCCTACACATTCTTTAACCCCGGCCAAGTTAGGAAAATCTTCTAGAAGGTGGATGGCATGTGGAGGAATGTCTTGACTCGTTCGTGATGGTACATTGTATATAATGGTGGGACCCATAGGTAGCACACTTTGAAAGTGAGCAATCAATCCCTCCATGGAGGTTTTGCCGTAGTAAGGATTAATGTGAAGGGCGGCATGCATTCCTACGGCAAACCCTTGTTCGGTAGCATGTATGGCTTCTCGGGTTGAGTTACTACCAGTGTTCCCGATCACCTTGATGTTGCTACCGAAACAGTTGACGGTATGACCAATAAGCATGATGTGCTCGTCCCAGCTCATCAATTGACCCTCACCAGTTGTGCCACCTACTATAACTCCCTCTGCCCCACTTTCTATCTGCATATTCACTAAGGAATCATACGCTTCAAGATCAAATCGTCCATCTGGCAGATACGGGGTTTTAATGGCTGTAATCAATCTTAGAGACTTTATATCGTCCACATTCGTCCTGAGATTCAAGAACAGTACGTTGTAATTCCAATAGGCCTCAAAATACGCCATTTGCAAGTGATTATAAAAATTTATACAATAGTCAGCACCAGTGTGTGCCCAAATTGTTTATAAATCAATTTCCCAAATTCCGAATTATTACATGGGTACACCACAACAATAAGTCTAGAGTTAACACATCACTGAAATTTCCGTCTAACCTCAAATCCCCAAATGTTGTTTTATAGATAGTTTTAGGTATTTAAAGCATGAATGACAACTAATGACGTCCTAACTTCAAAACACGTCTCAAACTGATAAGAACCCACTCCATGTATAGGATAGCAAAAGGTCGAAGGTGTTATCATTGTAACCATGGAGGCTTGGACTACCCTTCAAAATGATCAGAACCGACATCATGTAGAATTGATACTACACAGAGTAATGCTAAGATAAGATAAGATAGGAAAAGGTCCAATGCTATATCATTGTAAGCTACGGTCAAGTTTAAGAAACTGAGATCACATAACGATGAAATGCAAGCACTTAGATTACTCCTCCCTTGAGAGGAATGACTATGCGCAAACAACCAAATATCATAACATCGGTAGCAAGATGCGATGGGGAAGAAAATTTAATTGCATTACAAAAAGCAATATACCTGTTTTTAACTTCAAGACTGCGCATTGGGAGGTGAAAATTAGGAATCACAGCTGCTTGCGGAACATTATATATACTGCAACAAAGAAATGTGGATCATATGTAAGCATTTCTTGAAGATCCAATACCACCCTTCAGAGATAGCAATTTAATAACTGAATGTATAAAGGAAAGATTTTATTGATATTCCATTTGCATTCACGAAACAAAATAGTAGCAGCACCAAGCCACCAACTCTATAATTAAGACAAACATGGAAAATTGAAAAATAAAATTATAGATATGTAAGTAAGGCCATGGTCGAAATCCTCGGCCGAGATGTATCATATTGACCGAGTTGTGTAGGTTTTTCAATTTAACGATTCGAAATGTCTCCCGCGAAATCATTGAGAATTACCGCGATTTACCCACGGCGACCAATTAAAGACCTATTATACCGCTTCTGCGGTTAGCCAGATACCGAGATTTTAAAACATGATTAAGGTAGTATTTTTTAGGATCAATTGTTTAAAACACCCTTATATGTTACACTTTTTAAAATTTAATACCTTATCAAAAAAAATTTAAAACTTAATACCTTACACAGCTACTCCGATCAAAACTTGGTACCTTAAATGAATTCAGGCAAAAAAAAACATAAATTACCCATTTTACCCCTAACTTTATAAAGTTATTACAACATTCCCAACACTCTCACCACTCTCAAGCCTCATTACTCTCCCAGTAATCATAATTGTTTTCCCCAAATTAGCTTTCAAATTACCAACCTTCATGCATGCCTCTCCTAGTAATTAAATCGATCAACTACAACAATAGAGATCAAGTCTCTTGTGTATCAAAGGATCGATCATTAATTGTTAAGTAAGTATTTTCACTCTCACCTCTTTTGATTTCATTTAAATTTTCTTTATTAAACCCAAGTTTCTCAATTTCTTGTTTATAAGCGGTATTTTTTTTCCACACTAATCTGAAGTTAATTACTCTATTTACATTGATTGATGTTGTTCTATTAGCTACTCCGTATTATTAAGGTATTGCGTATATTTTGTTGTAGGCATGGATAATTTTACTGTTAATTTGAGAGTAAATTATGGTGGTAAGTTTGCTTATAGAATAGTCATGTGGAAGGGTAGAGGTTGAGGATATCATAAGGGTATAATGGGGATAAATTATGAACTTTGGAGGGAAATTTGAAAAGTGAACGGAATATGCGACTTTTTTTGGTCAGAATTCACTTAAGGTACCAAGTTTTGATCTGAGTAACAGTGTAAGGTATTAAGTTTTAAATTTCTTTTGATAAGGTATTAAATTTTAAAAAGTGGAACATATAAGGGTGTTTTCAACAATTGATCCTATTTTTTATCCTACAACCAGAAAACTAAAACTGATATGTAGCGCAAAGGAAAAACCTACACTGAAATGCAAACCCCATGATTCAGAATCTAAAGCAACATTCAGTAAACGATCTGAAATAATGTTGTACTTCATCGAAAATTTGCTTCAATGAAGCATGTTTTAGATCCATCATACCATTTATCAACACTATATAGATATCACATTCACTAAGTTTGCTTACAAGTTCCATCACGGAGTGTTGTATTATTTCCTCCAAAAATAAAGAATGAGCATGGATTTTCCACCAACGACGTCTTTCAATAAGTCTTTTAAGAGACAAGGTACATTTACACATTTTCAAGACAAGCAATACTTTCAAATTGTAATTTCACCAACAGATAAGCAAACAGCAGTGACAGCATAGACAATATGTTCGACTAGGTATATTGTAGAAGACTAGAAGGCTCAAGTACATGAAACAGATTCTCGATTTGAATCTTAAACATGCACCAAATTTCAGAGTTGCCATATAATTTAGCACACCTCTTAGAGTATCAAACAGTAAAGAGCGTATGTACAAACCTGCATAATCCAATCTTACTCAAATACCCCTTTCAGTACAACAAAGTAATAGGAAAATACCAAAGACATACGTTGAAGCAGGGCGACAAATGTTGATACTAGTAGAGTCCTTGAGGCACGAACTGTAACTTGTTAGAGTAGTCATTTCCGGATGAAATAGCTAAAACCAAAGACTGAACCCTTAAAACTGAAAACAAAGCCAAAAAAATAAAATATATGGTTAGGTGTTGCAGTTTTGAACATCGCAAAATAATGGAAGATAAGTACTGGGTTGTTACTTGCCACATTGTCAAAATTTCATCTCACTAATGACAATAACAAAATAAAGAACACGAAAAACAAAAGATGAAGAATATAATTCACAAAATGGTACCATTAATAATAAAAACACTCCTTGCCATCTTAAGCAGCATATAAAAACTACAAATGCAGAGGCCGTAGCATTGACATGATTTCATAGGTAACCAAAAGGTTTCAGTATAAATTCATCTTATATCCTTGCGAAATTCTCTATTTGAAATATCAAATCGCTTGGAAACGCCAACACGATAACAACATTATAGCATAGCTATCGATATTATTATTCTCCAATGCATATAAAGAGACTCTACCAAGCAACGTTAGTAAGGGTGCAAAAAACAACCTTTCGTCTGAATCTACAAACTTGCTCAACTGCAAATTTGTCACTTAATCGAAAAAAACAACAACTTTTCCTCCAAAATTGAAGCACAAAGCGTTTCAAGAGCCACTCTCATCAAACATTCAATCACAAAACTAAAAAAAGGTAAAATCTTTGGCTTCATCGCAGGCCATATACAACCAAATACTCCCTTGTAAGGCAGTATTACACTAAAAACTGTTAAGCAAATGTTATTTACCCTGATACGCCTATAAACACGCTTATTCCCATCTACCTTTTACAGGCCTACATTACTCATGCTCGTTCAGAAATTAAAACACGGGTGCTTATCCAAAAGTTACACTCGGCTATTCTCATAGAACATAGGGATATTAAAGCCTAAAAACTCGGTATTCAAGTGTCACACCTATGTCCAAGTAACCGGGTATCAGATAGAACTACGCGAGGGAATCAGAAGTGTCGTAGTAACATAGTCACACCTAAAAACTCGCAGTAACGATAACGTAAAACCACCTTACACAAGCATTTGCCAATTCCCTAAACTCAACTTCACCATTATTACACATCTATACAAAATGCCAAAACCCCATATCAAAATAATCAAACTTGATAAAAATATACTTTCAGCTAATTAAATTAAATTATCTCTAATCTCCTTAATACTTAATAAATCAATAATTAAACCCTAATATCTTCTAACAATCAAACATGGTAATCATATTCAACACTCAAAACTTACTTTAATTTCCTAATCATCCATCTCTACATCATTCAAACCCACAAAAAATATTTCGAAATATTAAACAAGAAAATTAATTAAAAATATAATGAAATAATAATAATAATAACAATAATAATTAAATGGGTATTAAAATTATTAAAAATAAATAAGTAATTACCTGTAGATTACGTCGGCGGGAAAAAAACGTGCAGAGAAAAGTGGTGGCTTTGTACCAAAAAAAAAATTCCAATTTTGCGGCTAAGTGTTAGACACAACAAAGTAGGGGTTTTCATTATTATGGATTTATGGGCTTATATTTGTGGTTTTGGGCTTATAGGGAGTCTCATTATCAAATAGTCCGTATATTCGTATTCGATCCGAAATTATTACTCTCTTCGTCTCAGAAATACGTTTTGGAAAATGTGAAAAATATGTGATTTATACATAATTGATAATTGATGATAAGAATAAGATTTTTTTTTTATTTGTGATGATAATCATATAGTAGGATAAGTGAGTGATATTTATATATTACTCCCTCCTATTCTGAGCATTGTTCCCCTTTTCATTTGGCACAAATTTTAAGGTTTTGAATTAAATAAGCAAAAGTAATGTAGTGGGGGTAAGGTGATTGGAGAGAGGGAATGTATTGTGGGGTATTATTGTGGAGTGAAGTGATTAAAATAATTATTGTTGTGGGGTAAGTTGATTAAAATAAGATAAAGTATGGGTATTGTGGGGTATTGTAGTGGGGTAATGTGATTAAAATAAGTATAAAAGTTTACCAAAAAAGGAAAGGGGGAAGGTATTGTGAATAGACGAAAATGGAAAGGGGAAACATTGCTTAGAATAGGAGGGAGTATATTAATTAGTACGAGTAGTAATTAATAGTAAAGAGAAGTCGAGAGTAGGTGCGATCAAACTTTCAAAATGAAGAGATATGTGGTAAAATGATGAAATATATGGTCATTATAGTAAAAAAAAATTAAGGTATTTCAAGGATTTAGAGAATAGAGAACGATTTATTATGTTTAAAATAGAAGTATAATTAGTGTTGGTAAATTAATCAATAGAAGTATAATTAGAGTTTAAATTAACCTTACATTTTAATCAATTTACGCTATATTTAGTCTAAAACCGCTTTTACACAAGACAAATCGTATCATCATTTAAGTTAATTCGCTAGTTTGCTCATGATCCACGAACAACTCTGGTTTCAACTAGTGTAAGAGGAAGTACATATACTTTTAATTAATACGGAATACTTGTCTAGTTTTCTTCTCAGCGTATTTTGGGTTATTATTTTTGTACTCTCTCCGTTCCAACCAATAATTTAAACTATTCACTAGGATATAAGAAGTATACAATTATACAAAGTATACTAGTGACAATGTGACATCTCTTATAGATCGAAACCATGTGCGGCATGAAAATTGAATAGCAAGGATTTGGTAAAGAGATGGAGACATACTAACAATTTGTCTCATCATCTCCTCCCCATTACTTACTCTACTAGAGTTTGGGTCGGAACAGTACCCGAATCTCTCGCCATGGTTGTATTTTTCAATTTTGTATCCTCGGCTTTTAATGGTGAATGAATAAAAAGCTACTAAAATTTCAAAAAAAAAATAAAACAATATGTCACAACCTATTGAATTATAGTACGGAGTACTACTATACGAGTAGTAATTTACCTTCACAATTTGATAATTTTTTTATGTCTTATAACAAACCTTACCAATTTATATAACTTAATTAATGGTAACTCGGTAAGTTTAAGACTTTTAGCAAACCTAGGTACTCATAGTGTTATTAGGTTGTGTTAAATGAGTCACAAACTAACAGTTTAACTAACGATTTATTCACATAATTTCGATTAAGTTTAGGATGAAACCTCCTTATAATTATTAGTCCATTATTCACCAAAAAAAAAAAAGTGGATTAATTAAGTTTCAAAATAAGTACATTAGTCAACAAGCAATCACTTTTGCTCAACAATTGACCACATATTTCAATGTTTTACGGAGTATTAAATTAAATTACTATTTACATGTTCATCTGTCACCTAAGCGTTTAATTGAAGGAAATGATCAATATATAGTGTCAATACATTTTTTTATTAATATCACTACAATACACACTAAGTTTAAGGATATGTTACTATTCGCTGTCTCACATACATGACTGAGTGACATTAGAAATTTCGGAGTAATATTATACCTTCTCAAATGGCGAAAAACGACTGCTCCCCCGTAAATCCTATTTATGTTGAGATTGCTCCCGCATCATCTTCGTGATATTATACCTTCTCAAATGGTGTTTTTGTCTATGGTTTTAGGCTTTTAGCATCTTCGTTGAGTATATCCTAGTAACAAGCAATGTCATAAGATGTGAGATTTTCATATTTCAGCACGGGCGAGCACTTCTGCTAGCCCCCATAAATCCGCCACTGTCCGAAATATTATTCTTTGAAATAGTTAACCAAATAAAGTAAGAAGTGATAGACATTAGACAAGTTACGAAAAATGGAAGACAAGATAACATGAAAAACACATGCACTCAACTTGAATAGCTAGCCGCCCTCCCTGTTTATCAACATTATTATCGATTTTTTTTTCTTTTCTGTAGATGATGTAAAGGTTAACAGGAAATTAACAAGAACCTTTTACAGTTTTACTAGAACAATACGATTAATTATTTTGTTATTGTGGCTATATATAATTGAGAGTATACATCGTCTAAAATAAGTATTGATAGACGACTAGACGAGAACATTAGACGAGAACATGACATGCTTGGGATGATGCCAATATCGAAATTATAAATACATACTCGTACATGATACATTCAAATTTTCACTATTACGAAACAACAATTTTTTTTAAAATGAATATGATTTTATCGATAAATATTGGTCCAGACCAAATAACAAAACTTAACAAAATTCGATCAACTCATGTTGATTGTTGATCAATAGATTAATTAAAACTTGAAAGTAAATAACGGAATTTAAAAATATTGCAAAAGAGTCAAATAAATAGAGTAAATAAAATAAAATAAAATAAAATGAATGAAACGTGCTCACTCGGCTTGGTGGCGCGGCTAATGGCTATAATTAGCAAGGAATTTTGTACTTTGCCCTATCATTATCCTTAAATAGTAAGGAGTATTATCATCATTGTATTGTTGAAATTAATTCTATACGTTTTTGACTTCATTACGTACACAATTATCTACCAAAAGTATCATATATATATATGTTCACTCAACTTTCGTTAATATATGTCTTATCAATCAAAAGTATATATTATCCGCTTGAATGAATTTGATGAAGATTAGATGGAGATCATTTAAAATTATAGAACAACATTATTGTTGTATGGTGTTATTAATTTGTATTTTGATATGAATTCGAAATTTTAATAAACGAAAACTGTGTTATCACCTCTCTTTAGTATATATGTGTGATCATCAAGATAGTTCTAAAGAATGATTCATGTCAGCCGATCCCGTTCATTTTGGAAATAAAACTTTGTTGTTGTTATTGTCGGTTATTTATTTTACAATAAATGAGTGATTTTTCTAGATAATAACAGTTTTAACTAGTAAAAATATTGGGAATTATGTAATTTAATAAAAACATAGTGAGTACATTTTTTTGTACTTGATTGTGACTGATTTCTAATTTTCTATCTCTTTTTTTTTTAATCTCAACTACGTACGAAAAGTCATAGTAGTTAGCCAATTAACAAAAAATAACCTTTTTAAAAAAATCATGCACATGCATGCACCTCTAGTAACATCCTCGAGATTTCGCTTGATTTGCTTGTTTTATGCACTATAAATAACAAATGCTTTGCTAATCAATTTTCATAAAACCTTAAACATCATATAATCTAGTTCTACATCATTTTGTAACAACTATTAAAAATTTATCTATTTTGGAAATGAGAATATCATCATTTTCATCTCTATTCCTTGGGGTCATTCTTGTGGCCCTAGTTGGCCACTGTTATGGACAGCTAAAAATCGGATTTTACCATGGTAAATGCGGTGAAAAGGATGTCGAAAATGTTATTTATGAAGTTGTTAAACATAAAATTTCAAGTGATCCTGACACTGTCTCTGATCTTGTGCGTTTGTCATTCCATGACTGCTTTGTTAGGGTAAGTTTATTTCAACACATAATAGTTATCGTTAATAACTAATAAAACACCGGTTTTTCTAGCATGTGCCCTAGTGGCACACGTGGATAAGCTTAATATGTGGAAGGATTTACGTAGAAGGTATTTTCACAAAAAAATATGCAAGAGTATTAGGTTACTTTTACCATAATTATTGAGACTATCTTATAAAGCTTTCTATATTAATTAAGCTAATAATTAATGTGTGCCCTAGGGCACACGTTAGAAAAATCAATAAAACATAACAAATGTTACTTGGTATACAGGGATGTGATGGATCCATTTTACTAACGGGAAAAGATGTAGAGCAAACTGCACCGATAAATATAGGTCTTGGTGGTATTAAGGCCGTCAATGACCTCAAAGCGGCCGTAGAGAAAGCATGTCCCGGAGTTGTGTCTTGTGCTGATACTCTTGTAATAGGTGCTAGGGCAGCTATTTCTTTGGTAAGTAACTTCTCGAAAACAAGATCGTTGTACATTGTACAATGGTTCTTTTATATGTCAAGTAACTCATTTATTATTGATAATTATAAATGAGTGTTTAACCTATTAAATGGTCGTTATACGATCATTGTTTTGCAAATGTTCATAGGCCGGTGGAAAATGGTTCGAGGTAGAAACAGGGAGAAGAGATGGGAGAGTGTCACTAAGAAGCGAGGCACAAGCAAACATTCCTCCCCCAACAATGTCGATACCTACCGCCATTAAATTGTTTGCTAGCAAGGGCCTCAATAAGGACGATTTTGTTATTCTTTTAGGTACTTTACCTTTTATCAACTCCATGCTCAAAATATGAAACAAAAAAGTAAAGATGTTAAAAACTAGTCTGCATTTAATTAGTAAAATGAGACAACGTCCCTCAGTGATACTGAACTTCCGTACCAGGCCATCATAGTAACATTAAAATTAAATCAAGTCGTTTTAATTCAATTATATACATTTCAGTATTTCACTCAATAAAAGAAATAAGACTAATTAAATAAAATAAATTAGATTGTAAATATTTACGTTGTTTAAACCAAATTTTTTTTTACATCGTATTATCATATACAAAGGTTTTCCGTGTAACTAACTATTTATGAACTATATTTCGCAGGGGGTCACACAGTTGGAACCGCACATTGTCACTCATTCAAAGAACGATTATACAATTTCCATAACACGAATAAACCCGACCCGTCAATAAGCTCAAGTATGCTACAACTATTACGTAAAACATGTCCTTTGAACAGCAACGTAGACAATGAAACCTTCTTAGACCAAACACCAAATAGCCATTTCAAAATCGACAACGCCTATTACAAGCAAATATTGGCCCATAACGGCACCATGGAGATCGACCAAAACCTCGCCTCGAGCTCGTTGACACGTGGGATGGTCGAGGGGTTAGCCTACAGTCGAACCCAATTCTTGGACCAGTTTGGTCCAGCCATGGTTAAAATGGCTCGAATCGGAGTATTAACGGGTTATCAAGGAGAGATTAGGAAAACTTGTGGTTCGGTTAACTAATACAGTAACAATTATGGTGTTATGATGATGAATTCAAGTTATTGTGATATTTGTTAGCGTAATTATTTTATTTAATTTTTTTCATTTCAAATAGTTATGGCTCCTAAAAATTAAAGAGGACCCTTCTCTGTATTATTGTTACCAAAATAATAAATAAAGTGACTTGAATATTGGTTTCTTCATACATATATTTTTGGTCAAAATAAGTCTTTTCTTAAGACGACGGTCATATCCGTTTTAAAATTAAAACACGTAAAATATTCTCATTTTATCTTATCTACCATTTTTGACCTTTTTTAAAATTAAAAATTTCCATTGGATCGTACATTACGGAGTATTTGCTATCAATAGTCTCTTCTTAAGACGACGGTAATATCCGTTTTAAAATTAAAACACGTAAAATATTCTCATTTTATCTTATCTACCATTTTTGACCTTTTTTAAAATTAAAAATTTCCATTGGATCGTACATTACGGAGTATTTGCTATCAATAGTCTCTTCTTAAGACGACGGTAATATCCGTTTTAAAATTAAAACACGTAAAATATTCTCATTTTATCTTATCTACCATTTTTGACCTTTTTTAAAATTAAAAATTTCCATTGGATCGTACATTACGGAGTATTTGCTATCAACAGTCAACACCTACCCCTGCACATTCATTGTATAGTTGGTCTTGCTTCAATAAGACCATTTTGGTCTGAAACAATAAGACGGGATTTTGTAACCACTTTACAGTTAGATGTAATCATTATTGAAAACAAGTTGATATAAGCTGTGATTACATTTTATCAAAAAGTGGCAACATAATCTCGTCTTATTTTTCAGACGGAAATAGTCCGTCTGAAATAAGAATTTGCGTTCATTGTAAATTGTAACCGATCTTTACACACAGTAACATATAACATAAATATACGTTGTTGTCTCACTGATAACGGGATTATCCGTCATAAGCTGAAAATGGATAATGTCTCTCTCAAAATATATAAGTGGGTCATTCATTTGCCCTCCATTTATCCTCGTCACTTGCATAATATAATGGGTACTATCCATTTTTAGTCTGTGACGGATAACGTCCGTTTTGAATGAAAATTTGTTAGGAAATAAATCAGAGTTTTCAACATCAAACGAAATAAAAGCAAAAAAACAGTATATAGTACATGCATGCATAGTAGTAGGACAAGTCACGGACGTAACTTCATGTGAGTGATCATTATTGAACATCTGGAAGAAAAAAAGTAGTGCACCACAAAGGCACAAATATATCCGTGCCCTAATAAAACAAAACGGTTTTTATAACATGTAATCTAAAATCACTTGTTAATAACCTAACTACGAAAATATTCAGAAGATATTCTTATGAGATAAACTCATTTTTTATCATAATCAAAGAAGAAATTTTTAATGAATTTTACCACATTTAACTTATTAACGTAATAGCACGTGTCCTTCAGGCTCACATTAGAAATACCAATAAAACATTAATTGGTCCATGGCTAATTGGCACTTTTTTTTGTTGGCTCGAATGTGTACGTCTAGCCCTTATGTCTCTCCATGGCAGGCGTACGATCTTCAAGTGCAATGATACATGACGTGTTTTAGTGTTATTGGTTTGATCTCGATCATAATTTGTTTAATTGATTTTGTTTATTATCGGTTCACTAACAATAATGAATGAAACAATGGGAGTAGAAGTTGATATAAAGTGATAGAGTAAAGATTTGAACTTAGTCAGAACAAAAGTTCGTGGAGAATTAACAGAAAATAGTATAGGGAAAACACGAAAACTTTAAAATTATAAGAAGAAAAAGTTATGAAGTGAAGTAGTAACTTAGCAAATAAAAACTCTATCTTGCAAACACGAAATTGCTTAGCGTATAAAATTAGTCTCCATGATTTAAGAGAATTGTATATAATAATAACAATAATAATATTATTATTATTCATGTAATTAGTTTCCATGATCGAATTCCCTCATCTACAATTTCATTTAAATTTTTAATTTTCTATCAATAAAAACTGCGCGCATTCTTTATAATAATAATAAAAAAAATATAATAGTAATATGTACTTGTAGATCAAAAATAGTGTTACAACTTTCAATCAATATAGACAGAGTACATCTCTTCTTCGATGGTCCAATAGTCCAATACAAGTATAGAGAATAAAAATAATAATTGCTCGCAAGGGGAACATCTCGGGAAATCTAGTGGCCAAATTTTGGTGAAACTCTTAAAAGCTCTTAGGTTTAAGCATTTTCAAGAACAATCTTGTGGAGGTTTTGTTATGTCCTGAGAGTTTGAGACTATGTTTTAATTTAGACACTTTCACTCAGATGACTATGGTATAATACGTGATTTGCAGCCTATTACATATACTCGGGAGGTTTACCATATGCTAATATGCATTCCAAAAATAGCGGATACAGACTTGCCGAGTCCCTTCATGATGCAGCACATGGAATATATAGTACAATGAGTATAACATTAGCATAGTTGCAAGACTATCATACAATATGGTAGGTTGTAGTATAACTCAATCACAATCATTTGGCCCTTTAAAATCCAATTACTTCGTACAGTAAAACAACAAAAGAATCTATCGTATTCGTCCCAAATTCTCATTTGTAACGGACTGACCCGTCGCAAGCTTACGACGGGTCAAATTCCCCTCACAAAGAGCAAGTGGGGTGCAAGTGGAGCCTTCCACTTGCCTTGCAACTTAGTCTTTGTGAGGGGGATTTTACCTGTCGCAAGCTTGCGACGAGTCGGCCCGTCACAAGCAAGACTTATTGATATTCGTCGGTAGTGCGAGTGCAGTGGTGCATAATTGCATGTGGCCTGGGGTCGCGTTTAGTCTCCTATCAAACTTTTTATAAAAACTTAAACGTTTAAAAGGAACCAGATTCTAAGAATAGTACTTGTAATATAAACGTGCCTTACTATTCTTTTCTTTCATTGTCCTAATTGTAATGATATTGGAGGTTTGTAACGATGCTTAGACAGTTAGACTATTACCGACCTCTAACATCATATCCGATACAAGTCAAGCTGAGCAAGATTGAGCTCGTCTCAAAAGCTCGTGAACAACTGGATATTATTTAAGACCAAAATTTAATAAGATAAATACAGAGTAACATTTTATAACTAAACTATCAATATAATATAATAAAGTTGAAGAGTTAGTTCTACGGTTCTACCCCCGTAACTTCTTATATTCCAAATAAATGTTTAGAGTTCAAACTCTACTATAAGCATTTATTTTGGCCTACTTAGAATTATTAGCTTACTTGTGTCGAATTCAATTAATTAAGTCGCAATCTGAGTAGCCCTAGGCTCGCTCTCGTTATCACCCCTAGACAGGACGGTTAGAATTGTTTAAATAAATATCTAAAATTGTCAAAAACTGCTCCGCATTAAGTTGGTGTGCATTATATCAACCAAAGTGACTTGACTGTAGTGAAGTGCAGAAGTGCCTCAAAGTGTTGAAATAGCAACGAATTGAGAGGTTCCGGCTTCGACTCCCTACGTTACATGGGAGTGCTGCGGTTATTACCTACCATCAAGGGTAATCTTGATTAGACCTGGCAAAAGCAACCCGACCCGATTGACCCGACCCGAATGACCCGACCCGTGACCCGAAATTGACCCGAACTACGACACCCGAATATGACCCGAAACCCGATTAGACCCGACCCGACCCGAACATGACCCGATCTTTCTTGACCCGTAACTGACCCGACCCGAAAATAACCCGATCCAAAACCACTCAACCCGAAAATGACCCGATAAAACATAACTTTAATTGAACCGAAAAGACTTAAAATGGCCTTTTGTCTCTTATTCTTTGACCCGAAAATGACCCGACCCAAAATAACCCGACCCGGCTGACCCGAAACGGACCCGACAACTAACCCGAAACAAACCCGAAACCCGAAATGACCCGACCCGACCCAAATTAACCCGAAATCAACGAAAGACCCGAAATGACCCGACCCGAACTGGCCCGACCCGAACCCGACCCGGTTGACCCGTTTGCCAGGTCTAATCTTGATGACTTACATAATCTCCGGACTTGCAGGATGTTCGGGTGTTCTCTTGGTCATCCAAAAAAGTATACATATACTTCCTCCATTCAACTCCACTCTACCAAAAAAAAATTTCACATTTGCCGAGACGTGTTTTACACGGTAAATATCGTTAGCTACGTGTTTGCAAAAATTATAAAAGTTAGATATTAATAATGTACTCGTAAAGACGAATCAAACAAAATCACACATGAATATATTTTTTACTTATATATTGAGAGAAAATTGCAATTAGATGATCGCTTGTGAATAGTGTACAAAAAAGAAAGTAGTAAAGTGAAGTTGAATGGAGAAAGTATATATCAACCGGAAGGTTCTCCCATCATTACTACGAGTATAAATAAGAGTGACATGTGAACCAACACTCATCACATCACAACAAAGCACTACATTTTTTTCACCCTTAAAACAAATTAAAAAAATTATAATCATGTCAAAATTTAGTTCTTCTTCAGTAGTTTTATTACTTATTTTCGTTTTATTAGTAACCCTAATAAGTAAATGTCAAGGGTCAATTTACCATGGATATTATATAGGAAAATGTGGGAAATATAATGTTGAAGAAATAGTCTACAATGTCGTCAAGACTCACTTGCAAAGGGATCCAGATACCGTGTCGGATCTCATTCGTTTGCAATTCCATGATTGTTTCGTAAGGGTACGTTTTTACTAATCCGCTAACTTATTACTTTCTTTATTCCAAAATAATCTTTCTAATTTGACTTTTATTGTCAAATTTTTAAAACTTTGACCATTTATAAGTGTTAAAATAATAAAAATATTATTTACCAATGACATTTACGTAAGCGTGGAATTATATTATAATGACGAATTATATCAAATTTGTTATTATCGAATAATGATGTAGGGATGTGATGGATCGGTTTTACTTGACGGGGAAATGACCGAGAAAACAGCGGAAATAAATGTCGGCCTAAGTGGATTTAGGGCTGTAGATGATGCTAAAGAAGCAGTTGAAAAAGTTTGTCCCGGAGTTGTTTCTTGTGCTGATGTGCTTACCGTTGCGGCTAGGTCCGCGGTATTTATGGTAAGTAACTAAATTAATTAATCGACTTTTTACTAGAGAAAACTCGTTTGAAATTGTAATAAACTAGCAATTTGTAAACTTTAATTTAATTTTTGATACTTTTGCCGATGTTATCTAATGTTAATTGATACGTAGGCCGGTGGTAAATGGTACAGTGTAGAAACCGGAAGACGAGATAGCCTAGTTTCTCATAGACGAGAAGCGATTGCAGAGATCCCAAAACCCGACATATCAGTGGATAGTGCCATCCAACTATTTGCTTCAAAAGGACTAAGTAAAGAGGACTTTGTTTATCTAATGGGTAACATCTCTACACACAACACATTAGCTTTGTAACTTATTACATATATCTACCTACTCCACTGGACTTAAATTTTTCATTGCATCTTTGATTTTGTGGTCAAAATTTCAAAACTTTGACCGTAAAAATATAGCAAAATTTTAAAAATTATAGTATAATACCAAATATTTATACAAGTAAACATAATAATCTTTCGGAAAATTATAATTTAACAAAAAAATGTAGAATATCATATAAATGCTAGAAACACGGTTAAAGTATTGTCTTAGAGGCTATACAAAGTCAAATAGGAAAAATCACAGTGAAATGCACCTCTCGTTTTCCTAGCTACTCCCTGAATTACGAGTTTCACGATTTGAAATGCATGCCTCATATTCCTTTCTTTTACGTTATTATTATTAATAATTTCCTACGTTTTAAAAAAAAAAAAAAAAAAAAAAATTGAATTTTGAACAAATGCATGCACATGACTTGAAAAGAGCGAATATTGTACTATTGTAGTATGTCATATTCACTTGTGTTTTTTCTACGTACGATAAAATTGGATTGGTGCATAAAATTGCATAGGGATGCTCAATTATGTAGGCCCAAATTTATTCCCCTTGCTTGTGCCCAAAACAGAGCTGAGTCTTATGTCACGGGTATATCCGTCGCAAGCTTGCGGCAGGTGAAATAGTATTTATGTAGGTAGATAAGACAAAAATAAAGTGTCCAAGGAGTAACCTTTTGTTTTCAATAAGTCTTTCTTGTGACGGGGCGACTGCGACGGATCGGTCCATCACAAATGAGAATTTGTGTTTTGTTTTATCTTATCTACTTACATGGATAGTACTCAAGGAAGCTTACGGCGGATATATTTGCGGCAAATGAAAATTTGTAGTCCCCACAAATATATGTGGCTCATAACTCAGAAGTGTCTTAACTCTTAGTATAATAATTTTGTCGTTATAATGTTGTGCTTTTATTTACTTTTTACTCTTCATTTTTGCTTTTGGTGAGACCAAATACGTTTTATATTCTGAGTGGTATTGGCATTATTTTGTATGTACCCATATATTGTTGCCGACGCCCGACTCCCTCACTTGGCATCTAATGCTATTCTTTATTTTCCCAACCCGTCTCCTTAATGTATAGAGTTGGTCTCCCTTTAAACGAGTTATTTTCGTCTAAAATAATAAGATTAGGATTTGAAATCATTTTACTGTAAAATGTGACCACTTTTGAAAGAAAAAAAAAAGTTACCATCAACTGTAATACTAACTTTTTCATTTTGATTACATTTGATCATAAAACTGTCATAAACCCCGTCTTATTGTTGAGACATAGTTGGTCGGTCTAAAACAAGAACTTGTGTGTGCTGTATAATCTTATCGTAACATTTTGTAAAACATATATATGCATACAGGAGGACACACAGTCGGAACTGCACATTGTGACAAGTTCAGAAACCGTCTATACAATTTCCACAACACGGGTGACCGAGATAAGAGGATTCAGCCCCTAAATTTCTTACACTTCTTAAAAAGGACATGCCCACGTAACAATCTAGTCGATAACCAAGCATTCCTTGATCAAA
>JAIUZE010000724.1:0-39997 GCA_022085475.1 Heliosperma pusillum
ACCACAACCACTCAAACTACAACATGAAATCAAGGTCTTCTGAGCAAGATAATACTGAAAATTAAACTTATCAAAAGCCACAATGTCATTCTAGCCAAGAAATGGCAATATAATATAATTCATCCAAGGATGAAGGAAATGTACGCAAGACACAAAAAAAATCAAGCCATGACTATGAGTCTATGACTATGTGGCTATGTCTAGTAGCATATGAAGTTATGAACTAACAAGAAATAACCATAAGCAGATATACTTTCACGAAAGATCTACAAATATCTGGCAGCATTTTTGACCTAATATGCTTGTAACCAAGTTCTACCACACAATAAGAAGGCAGGTATATTAATAAGGGCGGTTGTAGCCACATAAGGTACCTGGCCCAATATAAATCTCACTGTTCTAGGCTAGCAGTCAATTTACTGTAGGCTTCTTTTTTCTCCCGACTACGGTTTTTAACTTTGTCTGCCTCTGCCACAAGTTTGGAGACAGTGAAGCCAGCAACCTCAAACTGCGGCGCTCTGTGAGGAAGAAGAGCATTTCGCACTATCACCTCAACTCCGTCATATGCCCAAACACCAATGGTTGCCTCTCCTTTGATGCCAATGGCAAACCAACCCACACCAGCAGCCGCTACGTCAACAGAACTTGCATCCCAACTACTTCCAGTCACATTAAACTCCCTTCGTGCCCAATTTCCAAGCTCTTTGACACGATTCTCTCCGATAGGAGGCTGCAACAAAGACAAGATGGTCTCATTGACAAAACATGCAACAAAAACTACTTCACAACAGTAATCAGGATTAGACTATCTACTCGACAACAATCGCTAGCATAATAACTTATTGCTAATGCCAAATATCACAGAAAAGCCAATAACCAGGACATTCTGTGACCCAGACCACCAATGGCAGGTTAGACTAGCGCATTCCTCAATACGCTAAAAGATCATACAAATCAAAAGCAAACAATAATTTTAAGTGCAAAATAATAATTTTGTCATCCACCAAAGTATAGCAAAATTACCTGCAAATGTCTCCCAAAATTATCTATCATCAGTCTATCAACATTTTCTGTTTTCCCCATATGTAACGGGAGTAGGGGGGAAGCCCAAACAGTGATATAAATAGAGTCTGCAGACAACTTTTCTATATCTAGTCTCAGAAGCCCAGCAATATGAATTGTACGACCAACCTGTAGTCAACAAATGAGAGAAAAAATGAAGCATCACACAATGAATTTTTGACAGTAGAGTCTCAGAATAGGGCATTAACTAATTTCTTTAAATACAAATAGAGTCAACACGCTGTCAATTACACTATGTCCCTAGTTAGAACCAGTCCGTATCATTCACAATTTCATATTTCTCTACTGCCTTGTCAGCAAGGCACTCCAAGAAGACAATCCATTGTAACTAATGAATTTAAGAAGCTTATGAAATATTCCAATCGTTGGTTCACAAGATCCCTACTTGTTGCTATTTTCCAACATATTTAGCAAGTTCTCTACACAGGTAAAAATTATGATTTGCAAGATGCAATGGATTGGAAAAAAGAAAAAGAAAATGGCCCTTGCAAACGATAAAATCATCATGCTTGCTAAGAGATTCTCTTAGAAGTATCTGACACGGGTGCGTGTCTAAGTGTTGGACTCGGCTATTTTTATGAAAAATATGCATATTTTGGCTTAAAATGAGGTGTTGAAGTGTCAAGACCCTTGTCCGAGTGTCGAGTGTCGGACACGGGTACGTGGGGGATTTAGAAGAGTCGGAGTAACATAGACTTTGACCATAACTACCATAAAGTTTTCTCTTATGGGCTGCCAGTCACTTCAATGGCATAACATTGAGAGCATGCCCAGGGATATCGTGTCATTTTGCACTCTCTAGATAAAATTAACGCATGTGGTAAACCTAACATATCTCTCTCGTTAATGATTCATCATAATAGAATAGCCAATGACAAACGCTTCTTTTGGTATGACCAAAAAGAGTGACACCATAAGTGGCAATCATTCCTCGTGAAGAAAACAACTGCATCCAATAACTTTGACAAAAGAGCCACAAATTCTCATATGAGACCATTTCTCCCATGATAACTTATCAGGAGACCGACCCATAAAAGAAAACTTTATGGTAGGTATGGTCGAAGTTAGTGGCTAAGGTTGATTCTTAAATGAATAAGATCACCTATTAGAGACGCAGCAAAAAATCTGAAAAAATTAGAGGCCTCACACGTACAAAACTAGTGAACATCATCATAAACCTAAACAATAAACATATGGCAGGGAATAACAGATAAAATCCTATACAGAAAGCAGTAAAGGTAGACCTTGATTCTATAAGTCCTTGGTCTCAGCTCCTTGCTTATTTGAACAAGCTTTTGTTCATCCCTCGTCAACCGAGTCGCAATATGGTGTGGATGAAGTAGCCCTGGTGTATCAAACAGCTTGGCTTTTCCAGGAAGAAGCCCCTCCATCCTTATAATCCCTAGGGTCGTCCCTGGCACTGGTGCTTCGGTTATACATGCTGCCTGTGTTACAGGCGTCCCCGTCCCCTTCCTACTGATATGCTTCTCTATCGCATTAATTAGTGTAGATTTTCCAGCATTTTGAGCACCTATAGCCCAAACATTCCCTCTTGGCCCCACCAATCTTATAACATCGTCAATCAAATTAGCCACACCCCAATCCCGTACTGCACTAACCATATGAACACTTGTCAATTTGATCGCCCCACATTCCCGTGCCCTTTGCCTAACCCAATGCTCTAATCTGGTTGGAGATATCGAACTCGGTAACAAATCAAGCTTTGATAGTACCAACACAAGTCGTGGCACGTTCCCGGACTTTCCTTCCTTCCAAGCCAACGAACTCTCATTAATTGTCATCGACACCAGCTTAGCAACCTTTTTGGGAAAAGACCCATCAAAATCCGCAGCATCAACAACCATCAAAACAACAGACCTAACCCCAGAAGCACTAGCAAGCTTCTTACCAATAGTATGATCAAAATCAAAATCTGGCAATAGGTTTTCAACACTAACATCCTTGACCTTGCCATAATGCCTAAGGGAATGACATCTAGCACAAACCACAGGCTTTTCACCTAAATAACCTACATTAGGTTTTAATGGAAGGATTTGGGGCTCTATAAGCTCATTGAGAAGGCCTTTTTTGAGGGAATTGGTTGCCTCGGATTCATCAAGAACAAACTTACGACTAATGGGTAACTTATAATCAGGACCCTTAGGAGAAGGATTAGTATAAAAACCAGGTTGTTTAGGGTCAATGTCTTGCATTTGGACCCCACAACCAGGGCATATATGTTGTGTTTGACATACAATTTCATCGAAATTACCTTCTCTAGAGAATTTATGAATTTGGCTGTGGTTTGATACAGCAGAGAAACGCTTAAGGGTTTGCAATTTAAATGGAGGTATGAAAGAATATTGTGGTTTACTAATGCTTAAAGGTTGTGTACCATGGCAATAAGATGAACCAAGGAAAGAGAGAGGAATCAACTGTTTGATCTTCCTTGTACGACATATTCGAGCAAACATATCTAAAGATCCGGAATCAACTATAAATGAGTTGCAAAGAGAGGCAGAATATAGAGACGGAAGACAAAGTAACGGCCAGAGTTGCTAGATCGGGCTAGAGTCGCCGTCCAAAATAGACCTGCACTAAGATCTGCAAATTTAAGGATCAGCGAGGATTTAGTATACTTATGTCCCAGCTTCCAACAAAAAAAAACATAGATTAACCAAAAAATAATTAAAAAAAGATACAGATTATAGAACAAATACAGAAAAATAAAATAATATCAATCATGAACAAAATCACGAACCACAAAGCCAATTGCATAAAATCACAAGCATGCTCCTTAGTGGATTTTGTGGGTAACTATTTTTTTCACTTTAATGGTCGTCCTCTCCTTGTGGATGAATCCATTTCATTCCATCAACACTCTCTGCTTATCTCTAGCAAAATCTACCTGACAACAGCTATTGGTGTACGGCTAGTCTTCCTTAAGACGGACGGAGGATCCGTCTTAAATATCATCCCACATGGGTAAATAAGACAAATCTTTTGCTTTTCACTATGCATTCTGTTTTTGTCTTATAATCCCACAGTCCCACATGGGTACTTTTGACCCGTCTTAAGCCGAAAACGGATATGCCCGTCTTACGGGAGAATTTGCTATTGTCGAATATCATAATACATTCCTCACCCTCCTAAACTCGTAATCCCGCGTGTTTTAAGACCTAACAACCAATATAGTAATGCAACTTATTTCAATCCAGTATTCCAGTTACTACCCCCATCGAAAATGAACAAACATCAAAACTACATTTCTACATATAAATAAACAAATCACGATAATTCGATTGACAAACTAGCTGAAAACCTAGTATTGAGTACCAATCAGCCAATCCAACATATAGAACTCGTTAATATATGCTACCTGTTCGACCTGGCAAAACTAACCCGACCATTTTACTCCAACCCTAATAGCGTAACCCAAATTGATCCTAATACCTAAGTTACACAATAGTAACTGACCCAAATTAGCCAATTCTCGTGTCTACTTGTAAACAATTCAATGTTTCCATTAAATTAAGTAAAAAGCAAGAATTGAGTGACCATAATACCATATGCATAATAACTGTAACGAAAAACGAAGTAAATTTGAGCACGAATGAAGGAAAAAGTTACCGCAGCGGTGAATCCGACCGGAAAAAGAGAGGAAAATGGAGGTTTGACGGCTTGATTTTTTACTATGTAGATACGGAAAACTACTGTACTAGACTTCTAAATAGATGTTTTGTTTTGCACAAATTCTCGTTTGTGATAAAACATGTCGGAACTCACAAGCTTACGACGGGCTAAGTATTACAGACTTGAGTAGGAAAAGACAAGTTATTTGTTATTACTTATGCTTTGTGTTATCTACACAGGTGAGAGATCTTGACCTATTAAACTTGCAACGGATATACTCATCGCAAGGGAGACTTACTCTTGGTTTTGATAGATAGACCTCTCTACGGGTTTAATCATTCCGGGCTTTGGTAAAATGCGGGCTGGGTCTACTTCGGGTTAGTAACATACGAGTTTTTACGGATTTTTGGGTTGGGTTTCAGGTTAGAAACGGGTATGGATAATGGGCTTTTTACAAATGGTTATTTTCCTTAGTTTTAATTATACAACAAATAGTGTTTTTTTTGTATAATCCAGTTTAATACATGATATTAGTAAGGGTAAGTATTTTTTGCTTAATATACTCAATGTTAAAACGTTCTACGAATAATATGATCGATCAGTTGTTACACGTACGTGTCAAGCACTGTGATACTTATATGTTAATCATTTGATTAATTAATCATGTGATAAAAGTGAGTTTTAAAACAAATATAAGCATGTGTTTATTCAAAAACTTTTGAAGTTCAAATTATTTTTATCATTTTATATTAGTTTATTTGCTTAAAATATTAAATTTAACAAGTTTATCTATTTCGGGTCAGGTTACGGATTTGGTGGGTCTTGGCCTAAATGTCCGGGTTTTTATCGGGTCGAACCGTCTTCGCGTTTGGGTTGAAAAGAGCAGGTTATTTCCAGGCGGGTATGAGTAGATTTTTCTGGTCGGGTCATCTTTTGATAGGTCTAGATATAAGGATTGGATGCTCTTTACTTTCTCTTAACGGTTTAGATTTTATCCAAAAACCATTTAATGGTGGCACTTTTTGATAAGAATACTATAGAATAATATCTTTATTATTATTGTATAATATCTTTGCTTATATTGTAGTATCAAATCTCTCGTAAATAGGCTAGTTATGATTTGTTTCCTTCTCATTCATATTGTGTAATTAGGTTTACGTAAATTCTCAACTTTGTATTCATATAAATAGGCATATCATATGTTAATGTAATTTATGCAATTCCTAATGTAAAAAACCTTTCTCCATAAACTTAATACTTTTCATATAATGATATAATGGTTGAGGACGTGGATGAAAAATACGGACTTCTTCGAATGGAGAGGATTCAAAATCGTAAGAGTAGGTTTTATTTAAGACGAATATATCCGTTTTAAGATTAAAACGTGCAAGATCACATCACTTTTATAAGTAGAATAGGCTTTTTTCGGATTGATGGATACTCTGTTTTTTTTATCTTATTAATACTATGTTATTTACGTTTTTAAGTTCAAGACATATATATCTCTCTTAAACAAGAATTCTTGAAACGAAGAATTTGATGATAAATATTTACATTGATTTGTAACGCGAGAGTAAAAGTAGTGCGAGTTTAGCAAGAGCGATCGTCTCTCTTAGAAAAATGTTACGAAAAAGTTTGTACATTTTTGTTAATTAAATCATGTTCTAGTTTAGAATTGTTTGAGCTGAGCATGAGGTATAGACATATATTGCCAGTGAACAATGATTAAGATTTTGCAATATTTTCATTCATCCAGAAACTCCACAGTTACATATTATAGAGATCATGAAGGTACTTAGTTAATAATCCTTCATATTCATCCAAAAAAAGTTCAAAGTTACACATAGACACATAGTAACATATATCAAGAAGACCGGCCCTGGCCCGGCCCTTAGTTGACCCGTCGACAATTCTTTCGAACTTCATGCTGATAAAGTGTAGTTACTATGTCATTGTATAGTTATTGTATAATCCCTTTGTATCCCATCTCATTGTATTCCCCTCTTAATTGCCTAGGATAGTTGCATTGTATTACTCTATATATTACTTGTACTTTGTGAATAGGTAAGGACTTGTTTGTATTCAGATTAGTACAAGTAATATATAGAGTAATACAATGCAACTATCCTAGGCAATTAAGAGGGGAATACAATGAGATGGGATACAAAGGGATTATACAATAACTATACAATGACATAGTAACTACACTTTATCATCCCCCCTCAAGATGGACGGCGGGGACAAGAGGCCAATCTTGCGAAGGAGCATTTGGAAGCGAGGCCGAGGGAGAGCCTTGGTCAGGAGGTCAGCGAGCTGGTCATCTTGAGCGACCGGAACGACACGCAGTTTGCCAGCTTGAACCCGTTCGCGAATGAAATGATAGTCCAAGGCAATATGTTTCATGCGAGAGTGGAAGACGGGATTGGAGCTGAGTTTGGTGGCACCAATGTTATCACAGTAGACCTGGGGAGAGGCAGGAAGGGAGATATGTAGCTCAGTGAGCAAGTGAGTGAGCCAGGCTAATTCAGCGGCTGCATTGGCGATGGAACGATACTCAGCCTCGGTGGAGGAACGGGCCACGGATTTCTGTTTCTTGGAGCTCCAGGAGATAAGGTTACGACCAAGATACACAAGGTAAGCACCAGTAGATGTAAGGTCTGTACGATCGCCCCCCCAGTCGGAATCAGAGAAGGCATGAAGGGACATAGGGGAGTCACGATGAAGAGCAATGCCGTGGGAGATAGTGCCGACAAGGTAGCGTAGGAGATGCTTAAGAGCAGCCCAGTGGGTAGTGGTAGGTTGATGCATGAATTGGGATACAAAGGGATTATACAATAACTATACAATGACATAGTAACTACACTTTATCACATGCCCTCCTGTAATACTACTCATCTTGATCATCGACTTGACAAATGCCTCATCGAAAGCTTCCTGGGAAGCAGCAAATTGTCGAACTAACTTTTGGGTACTTGGAGCAGTGAGCAATGCTTGGTCAGAAGAAAATAGGCTTTTTCCTTGAAGTATTAGCTTGTAGTATGTGTTGTCGAATGTCGAAGGGGAAGGATCCATAGTGGAACCAGCATTTTTCATTTTGTTGTGTGCGGGACATATACTTCTTAAGCTCGTGGCAAAGGTAGGATTAATAGAAGGATCAATGTCATTATTTGTGTTGAAGTTGTGTAGACGTTTTTGGAATGATGAGCAGTGAGAGAACCCGAGACTGTGACCGCCTGCACAACATCCACTGTTAGTTTTTTTTAATATGATGCTGACGGGATTTGAACCCAGGTCACGAGTACCATCAGTCATAAGTTTTAACAGTTAAGCTAGCTATTTGGAGCATCCACTGTAATCTCTGTGTCTCTATGACTCTATCATTTGTTTACCTTTTGTTTAAAATCCCCCTTACAAAGACAAAAAAAAGGGTAAATAATTGACCGAGGCGGAAAATGAAATTTACCTGAAAGAGCTACCAGATCTCCAAGGTTTAGCCCCCTTTGTGCAAAATTTTGTTGGAGTTGGGAAAGGTTGAATGTGGGTGCCGGGAGCTGCCTCGTCTCACTGGCGTATGATGTTCTCCCATCTAACCTACCTTTGGGCACATCCCATGTCGGCCCACCAGACTGCGTCATAAAGGAAGTATTTATCATCAGTAACAATGAGAGTGATGCATTAGTATGAAAATAATGTGATACTTTGATTGTACACTTACAACGACTACTGAATCCCTTGCAGCTAAGGCGAGTATGTCAGCGCATGAGACGACTCCAGGACATGCAGCTTCTACTGCTTTCTTTGCATTGTCAATGACAAAAAATGCATGCAGTGACAGATTCGGGGGACCTGATTTCTCTACTTTGTTGTTTTCAGCAGTGTCAAGCAGTACAGAAGCATCACATCCCTTCAAAAATACAACTTTGCTGTCAATTGAATTGATAAAAACATGATAATCAAACATGTAAGACCGTTTCACATGTAAATATATTGTTAATTGACATATACCCGTATGAAGCAGTCATGGAAATGCATCCGAAGCAATGCTGCAGGAACAGTTTTATCTTCGGAAAAAGCTTCTTCGACTATGTTCGAGATTATTCTGTCAACATCAGGACATTCCTTATCATAGTAGTTTAAGCTCAGGGAATCTCCAAAGGAAAATGATGAGAAGATAAGAAGCGAGCACAAGAATACGACTGCAATCGCCATGGTGATGACTGATGAGTATAAATGTATTATTCGTATATCAGATTTTTGCTATGTCTTTTTGCTGTTGTACAGATGATATGAAACCCGAGAGTATATATAGGCATTTGTAAATCCTAGGAATGCAAAGATTGAGTTAGGACTTAGGAATGTGACAGGATAACAGAGTTGTTATTTGGTGACTGATAGATTTGGGATGTTGGGTTTACCAGAGAATTAGTTAAGCCTCTTGGTGATAATGAGTAGCATTCAAGCAATCTAATTCAGTAGTGTTAGCTTACTGTATTACACTTTATAGCTTCATTTCTTACTTGTGAGCTTTTCTAGTGGTTAATCATAAATCTAGTTATCGAGATCCAATTATCAATTTCGACAGTTACCATGACCACATTTTGAGGCGGTGTCTGCAACATAATAAATATATAAAACGTTGAAACAACCGAAATTAGGCCATGACAACCGACAAAATATTTCTTTTTTTTGGTGTAAAGGGCCAGAAGGACGATTTTGATGCTGACGAGGTTCAAACACAAGTCATGAGTACCACCGCTCATGACTTTACCAACTACGCTAGTTGACATCTGTACATGCACAGTTTTTTTTACTACATTGTTTTTTACTAGTCCAAAGGGAGACATAGGGACTATAGTGACGTACACGCCGAGGTTTTTAATTTTGATATGGGTACGACTGTACGAGTACGACTCGACATTTGCATTTCTTTTGATCATAAATTTTTTTTGTCATGGTTGTTCCATTGAAATTTTTTACTAGTTTTATTTGGACTTCTGTTTTTTTTTGTATTATGGAGTATTTAGTGAAGTCAAAAGAACAGCTAGTCTGAGGACAAAGATGGGACTAAAAGCAGATAGATTTAGTTGCCTAATTGTCTAATTGGTTAGTGCTGAGCTTTCAAGGACGTTTATCTTTGTGAGGAAAGCTTACTTTTCAAGTTTTAAATTATTGTTATTATTATCATTATTATTGACAACAGATGGGTCCTGAATCTAACATTGGATTCTTGTAATTTAGACGATACTCCATACGATTTCCTGCAAGCGATCGACTGTAACTGTATGCATTGTAGCCATTCGGAAATAAAACCAGGATGATTTTCTACCGGAATGATTAGGTGAGGTAAATTTCGAGATGAGTCCTGTTATTCCGTCGTATTCTTTGATTTCTATAAAATGTGTCGGAGAAAAGACGACTATACTTGTTAAGTGACCAAATGAATATATATACTCACGTCAATTACTTACAATCATAATAATGGCTACTTGTTCGAATCATAGGACCGTCAGTTGAACTGAAAAGACTTGAATTACAATTATAGCGATGGCCAAATAACCGTGAAGCAAAGATGAAGACGCTGCTGATCTTCTTTGTGGGATCAGAGTAGTAGGAGTGAAAGGCACACTTTCACCACCTGCATCAACAGTCTACTGGTTAATTATACACTTCATTTTAAGGCAAGACACGAGGATTTTACACGTGGACACTCGTTGTGATATTGAGACGTGGTGAAAGTATACTTACAGTCAGACGGCGTCCAGCCAACTGCCGGTTTCTCATTATCGAATACTATGCGGTAGCCAGTCATGAAATTCTCTGAAAAGAAGAAAACAAACTGTTCATAGTTCATACAGTACAAGGTTTTCTGCTTCCAACAGAATGCTAACTTGGTAGAACAATGTCAATGTCGTCATTTTATAATAAAAAGTGCCCATATATAATGATAAAAAGTTCTAACTAAAATTGTCGGTTTCTAACAATAAACTGATGGTAATTTTTTATGAAAAAATGTTCACATTTTATCGTAAACTGGTCATAAGTTATCCATCTTAATTTAAGACGGATTCAACCATCTGAAATGAGAATTTACAGTAAATTAATAGAAGTAACTGATAGTCTTACATACCTCCGATTATATTTATGTCGTGGTCTGACATTACGACTCCCAAGCAATAGAATAATGTATCATCCTGGTAAAATATGAAGGAAACATATGAAATGAGTCATAAATCCATTTGTCTCCGCCTTTGTCACATTAATTGCCGGTCTCAAACCCGGAGAAAGGAAGAGAGTATAGATAATTCAAATGTGGGTCATTTCAGGCATGTTTGCGTTGAAGCCGTGATGTTTTTGTTTCCAATTTTACTATCAGATCATTTAGGTTTCATGTCATACTCAAGTCCCTATGTCGGATATGAGTCAGTCACTCAGTCGAGCCAACTTTTCTACGTCGAATGTAAACAAGTCACATGCTTACGACAATATGACATTTGGACATGAATACCAAAATGCATTTGAAATTTACCTGGATGACTGTAAGCCACGGATGAACAACAGTGAGCTTGTCTCCGCCTCTCATTGTTAGACTAATAACAGGAACGATTAAGTCTTCCGGTTTTGAGCTACGTGAACCATCAACAAACTTCTTAGTTCAATGAGGTTATATTAGAGAATATGTGATTATGGTATGTTTCAAATTTACAATAAGGAATACCTACGTCATTAAATAGCAGAATTGCAAGGCACTATCTGGATGTACTTTCACCCTTCTGTCCTTCACCTGTGAGTCAATCTGAAGCCCAATAGAAAACGTCAAACTCTACTCGACCAACATGCTGCTGATACTCGACGTAATAATGGCTTTGAAAGCTCTAACGTTGTGCATTACATTTTTCTGTTGCTGTCAAAAATAAAAAATCTAGTCCCAACTTGTGAACTTGGGAGACCAGCATCAAAAAATACTTGCCTTTTCTGTAAGAAGACTGTAAACTGGGTCGGTCAATAGCGTAAAAGAAGTGCCAGTGTCGAAAATTACGTTCAAGGTAGCCGCAAAAGAATCAAGACCTACACTCATATTGGTTAACCTGACGGTATATACCCTGTCAATCAATGACAATGTTGCATGATATCGTGTTAGTAAATTCGTACCAAAGTGTAGCCATACAAGACTACAAGTCATGCTACTAAAATGTAAAACCCTCGTTTACCATCCCGTGGCGGATTCAGGATTTAAACTTAGGGCGAAAATATTTGGGGGGTGGGGGGTAATGCAAGGTACAATGGAAAAATATCAGAAAGTTAAACTAAAAATTTCGAAAATCTCATCTGCTAAGGGGGCGAGCACCCCTCTAGCTCCACCATTGTTTCCATCTATAAGAAAATAAGGATGACTTACATTAATCGATTTGAAAGGACTGGTGTTTGGCTTTGATTTTTGCTGCCTTTATCTCCAAAACTTATTCTACCGATACCATCAAGGCTAAAACACATAGAAAAAGAATTTGCGACAAGTTCTTGATTTGCTAGGACGCTAGGCAGGGAAACGACATCCATAGAAAGTCCGAATAGGCCATTCGGAGCTCCAGATTCCAAGAAATGACCAGTTTGAACAGTGCCGCAACTGCATGGAACAGAAGCAATTTTATAACTTGATATAGTCTGATATATCTTGGACGACGATGTGATTCAATGAAATGAATGCTTACCCAAAAGGGATCCGGACATCAACTGCTTGGGAAGCAGCATTATCAGTTCTGAGATGTAATAAATCTTGGACGACGTAACCAGACGATGATGTGTTTGCTGAGAGATACTCAACTATGTAGGGACAAGAGGTCTCTGAAGGCGAACAGCTACGTTCACAGAGCGGGCTTGTGCATGAGAGCCGCGCACCAGTGGATGATGTACTCAAGCTGTATATGTTGAACTGTATAGTTGTCTGAAATTTCAACAAGAAAAATCACATTGAAATTTTCAAGCAATTTACACAGAAAAATCATTTTTGTGTAACTCTGTTATATTAAGAATCCCTGCAATAAAAGCAAGAGTTGGAAACATAGCAGGAATGCATAGTGCAGGTATACCTCTGTCGAACTGAAGTTGTAGCTACGAACACAGTGAGACGAACAGTCGCATGGTAACCAAAAAAGTCCACTGCCGGTGTCAAGTGCTACAAGATACCAGGATGCTGGTGTTCCAATTGATACATTTGCGTAGTACAAACTGAACCACAAGACAAAACATATAAAATGAACGACGATATTAGTTACTATAATTTACATGTTCCCGCAGATGTCAACTAGCTTAGTCAGTAAAGTCATGAGAGGTAGTATTCATGACCTGGGTTCAGAAAAGCGAGAATTTTTACAAAAAATAACGTAAAGTACACATTTTTGACAATAATCAACATGAAGTACTTAAGAACATACAATCCCAATTCAGGAATGGAAAGAGTAGCATTCCCAGCAGCAAATGTAAGGGGAGTTTTATGATCAGTTTGTCCGGCTAATCTACGGCCATGAAAGCGATCACGATGCACCATAGCAGTATAATACTCCATTGTACCCTTCTCAGGAAACTCACTGTTAAGGCCAAACATTGACTTTACAGGATCAGAAAACCGATGATGGATATCGAACCCGAGTCCATCAACTCCTTTATAACTCTGCCATCTCAAAACCCATATCATTAACAACACAATTACATAGTTACAACAAGTTGTTGAAGCCATGATTTAGAGTTAATTGAAATAAAAGTAGAGAAATGTATAGCAAAATAAAGTCTACCCTTATGACAATTTGATAATTGACACAATGATGAAGTGTTACAAACATTTTGATTTAGAGATATGAATCTAGTCATTTTGAATTAGTTTAGTTTTATGTTGTTGATTAAGTCATATAATCTTGGATTATGACTTTCAACATGATTAGTTCATGACAGGTTTTGCAAGCAACTTAATACAATAATGTTAAGGTCAAAGTCTATTGGGTAGTTAAGAAATGTTTTACACTAGTATTGTTTTTTGTTGCTTATAGAAAATGATTACTTGCATTAGTTCATTAATATTTCCATGATTAGATATTAATAATACATAAAATTTACGCCGTACCTGAGGTTTAATTAATATTTTGGACTAAATAGGCCATTTTTTGGATCGAAAAAACTTTAAGAGACCATAACTTGGGTTTACGAGCTTAGAACGTGACGATTTTTTTCTTCAAATTGATCATCTTTCCGAGTACGACGATTTGAAAAAAATGTTGTCAAGTTTAGAAGTAATGACCAGGAGATATGATCGGTCAAAGTTTGTTCAGTCAAAAAGCTTTTACACACAAAAACTCCTAGACACGGAACCTAAATACGTCAATTTTTTTTCAAATCGTAGCTATGGTAAAGATGATCGATTTGAAAAAGTAAATAATCATTACTTATTGAACTCGTAAACACGAATTAAGACCTCTTAAAATTTTTGGGATAAAAAGTTTGTATATTTCGTGCAAAATGTCAAACCTCAAAAGATATTGGGTGAATTTTCCTTTAATAATATAACAAAATGGATAAAGATTCAAACTTTTGAATCGGTCGTACACTGTACTTAATATAGAATTCGTCCTCATAAGGAAATATTCTATGTTACATGAATAGATGTTTCTAATACTCACCATGATCTTGTCATCATCATTGAACATTACATTTGGTGACAACCATGGAAGTACGGTCATAACTCATAAGATCTTGTGTGTGACCGTTTTCAGCTTGTTACCTTTCGCACTCCATCTCTTAATTGTCCTCCCATTTCCTCTTTGTAATATAAGATGTTTGGAAAAAAATTCACGACACTCTCGAGATTTGACACTTTGCCCGGAATATCCAAAAGTTTTACACGGAAAATTTTAAATGGTCATAACTCGTGTTTACAAACTCGGAAAATGAAGATTTTTTTTTCAAATCGTTCATATTAAGATTTACGAGATGATGTCCTATCTCGATTCCAGCATTTGATATAGAATTTGGAGACAATCCGACGAAACATCCAAGTGCATGTGTCTCAGTTATTTGAGCCGTAAGCAGGGGTAAACAAATGATCGGGGGGAGGGAGTATTATTTAGTCACAAAGATTGTTGTGTTTAGCAAGAGGGTTGTCTCGTAGCAATGCATATTCTGAATTTCTTACTTAAATTTTCGGTTTTCTTTGTAAGTTAATTATAATTGACGAAAGTATTTGTTTATATTTCTATATTAATAAAAAAATTAATTAAGGCGGAGAGTTGTTCGCTTCTTAGTTCTTACTTCTTACCATGTTGGATCTATAATACATTACATATTCATTCACAACTTGAGTCAATGACTCCACCAACTTGTGTTTTAGTTGAATTTTAAAAGACGTTGCAGTTCTTGACTTCTTGTATATGAATGGTTGACTTTTATCAATTTGAAGCAAAATATAAAAGGTGGATCATTTCAAAGTTTTTGTATGTCGGCTTGAGAAAAAACGAAGAATATTCCTAATATTTCATTTGTGTACAATTACTCGTATATTTGACAACATTTGTTGGATTGGATCACATATAAATAGACAACTTCAAATATCGGAGTAACCGGAAATTTTAATGGACTCGACGTGATTTAGAACTAACTTTTAACTCTAAGACTATGTTCTTTTCGGCTAAAATGAGATTAACTGAGCTAAATGGAGCTGAGCTTAATTGAACTAAATTGAATGGAGTCGAGTTGAACTGAATGAAGTTGAAGTAAGACTTAATTTTGTGAAGAGATGAGTTGAATAAAACTGGCTGAAGTTAAACTAAACTGTGTTATATAGAGTCGAACTGAAATAAAACGAGTTAAAATTAAGCTGGAAAGAACATGACCTAATTACATTGAACTTTGTTTGACAGGCTAAACAAGCCAGCTTATTTGATCAGAATTTTGATCAACTTATTTTTGACCGTTTAATAGTTTAATTTATAGAAGTGACCCATTTTCTACCCAAATTCTTATTTAAGACCCGTTTAATAGTTTAAGCTTAAGACGGATACCATATTCTCTCACAAAATACCCATTAAGGGTGAGTGGAGAGCACATGGGGGGTGCCCACCTTGTCCCCTCTACCCATTTCCTCTCACAAAATACCCGTTGCAAGATCCGACCCGTCTTAAGCAAGACCTAGTGCATTTTCTAACTCTAGAGCACTAAATGAAAGAAGTTGTAGAAAATTGCCATGCATTCTTGAAATCATGGTATAAAACCACATAACCTTACCATTCTCATCCGGTAAATGAAGAACTCCAACTTGAAAATTAGCTACTTATATATCATGGGTTAGGAGTTTTGGTCTATATATTCTCTCGGTGAATTTTTTTTAGTTATCTTTGGATCAAACGTAAATTATACTATAAAATCGTTGTAATGTACATAAAAACATCATACGATGTGCAAGAACACCATTGATCATGGAAGCCCAGGCTAAGCCACCGTCATGGGCCCCGACATGCACCACTGGGCTTTAAATACAATTGGTAAATTCATTCACACGTAAAGTTGTTTAGTGGGTCGGGCTTGGAGGTAGCAATCTAGGCACGGCTCAAAAATGAGATTGGGTTGGGCCGAGCCAGTGTTATGCTAGCTTCTTCCAGCCCGAGGCTAACCCACTACGTAGCAGGCTAGTGCCGGGCCGGGCTGGCCCCCCACTTTGCTTTTCATTTTTTTAGTCTTACACCGGGGCGGGCCTAACAAATGTGAGCACTGGCCCAACTCGAGGGGAAAGTCAGGTTGTGCTAATGCCTGGCCAAAGTGGCGTTTCGTGACCCAAAGGTGTGGTCGGAGCCGCACCATTGTCCAGCTTTATTCATACGTATGTAAGTACGTAATCACTAACCAATGTGTAAGTGTGTTCTAGTCCAATCCAAGGATTAAAATCTAAAAGTACAACTTATTAATGCTGCACTTACATTTGTCTACTCTCCACACCTCATATGTTTGTTCCATGTGGTACAATTCAACACCTCTTGTAGTGTTGTGGAAATTATCCGACTTAAGGCCCAAGTGTTATTATATTCACATGTTCCTTTGTAAGGCTTTCACACAGCCTTACACACAATCGCCGATTTGATCTAAGTAACTCACAAAGTCTTATCGAAGATGGATCGACCCATCTTAAGTTTAAGACGAGTCAAATTTCCCTTATAAAGGGCAAGTGGGGGACAAGTGGGGGGCTCCATTTGACACCCACTTGCACCCCACTTGCCTTTTATAAGGGGAATTTGACCCATTTTAAACTTAAGATGGATCGATCCGTCTTTAATGAGAATTTGGGTAACTAAGATCATACTCAAACACATATACCATTGCATACATACGCACCTTTGACGAAACTAATGATTGAGACATGAGAGTACTGAGTACATAACAATACGGAAAACAAATAACGAAATTCAAGTTGATCAAACCCGAGCCAATCCGACCTACATTCAGCTCGATTGATCTGCTTATCAGGTGCACTCACGTAAAAAAATATCGTAAAATATCAATCATCAGCTTCAATAATTTCACAAATTCTCATTTATGACGTGTCATAAAATGTAGCGGAAAAATATGGCCATTTTTATGATAAGATATAATCAATACCAGATTAAAAAAAATTAACCAATTATTACTTTTGATCATAAAATAATTACATGTTATCCGTCACAAATTTGTGACCCGTCCCTGGAAACCCCAACTGATACTGCTAGCTCACTGTATACGTCACAATGTCACATTTAACTCAACACCTAAACCTATTTAAACCCATTTATAGCACTCCATACTTCATTCCTATATCAATAACCTCCACTCCTTTCTCTGTTTCTCATCTTCCTTTATTGAGAATTAAGTTTTGCAAATTTTACGAAATTTCTACGACGAACACTAACGGAATTATAATACCGAAATCTCGAAAACAAATGGCATCACAAAAGGCATTTGGTTGGGCTGCTAGAGACACTTCTGCTGTTCTCTCCCCATTTGATTTCTCGAGGAGGTACGCTTTTGGTTAAGATCGTCTTCTTATTAAACCTAACTAGTTACTTACTCAAATATTCACTTAATTATGTTTTTTTTTACGTATAGGACAACCGGAGACGAAGACGTGACATTCAAAGTGCTATATTGTGGGATTTGTCACTCCGATCTTCATTTTATTAAGAACGAATGGGGAAATGCTAATTACCCCGCTGTTCCCGGGTAATTTTCTCGCATTTCATTGCTTCCCAATGTACCCGTACATGTGTAATGTATGCACGATAGTTAATTTCATTATTACATATCGTTGGCCTAAGGATCAATCAAAAGAAACTTGTTAACTTACTAAAAATAATCGACATAAAATCAACATGTACATACATTGTTAGCAATGAACGAAACTTCTTGACAACCCGTAAATTACCTTAGCGACTCTCTCGAAATAATTAGATTAAACGTACATACGTAGCATTCTAAGGCAAAGTAATACTCGTAACTATTATGACCTTTAATATTGTTTTTATTCTAGCAGATGTCAACTAACTTAATTTGTAAAGTTATGAGAGGTGATACTCATGAGTCATGACTTAGGTTCAAATACCGTTTGAATAAAAAAAGTTGTGGATTTTTGTTTTTACTCTTTATGTTACATTTTACTTAATGAAGCACGTCATTTTACTCTTTCAGGCACGAGTTAGTAGGGATTGTGACAGAAGTAGGAAAGAATGTTGAAAATATCAAAGAAGGTGACAGAGTAGGCGTAGGATGCATCGTCGGATCATGCCGTAAATGCGACAATTGCTCTAGCCATCTCGAAAACTACTGCCCTGAAATGAAAGGCACTTATGGATCTACTTACTATGACGGAACCAAAACCTATGGAGGTTACTCAGATATCTTTGTCGTCGATCAGCATTTCATTGTTCGAATTCCTGATAACATGCCTTTGGACTCAACCGCGCCTCTTCTATGTGCCGGTATTACAGTTTACAGTCCTCTGAAGTACTATGGCCTTGACAAACCTGGCCTACATATCGGTGTTGTTGGCCTTGGTGGTCTCGGTCACATGGCTGTTAAGTTTGCTAAGGCGTTCGGTGCTAAAGTGACGGTTATTAGTACCTCGCCTAACAAGAAAGATGAAGCTCTTACCCGCTTGGGTGCTGACTCTTTCTTGGTTAGCCGCGACACTGAGCAAATGCAGGTAATTAACATTTCTTTTTCAGATGTTGGATTACGGTTTTATCTAAAAACGACCATAACTGACTAGCTGTGCTTCGGAAAGAAATTCCGCAACCAAATACAAATTTATACATCCTACTGAAACGAGCGTGAAATTAATTTAAATAAATGTGTATTTAGGCTGCAATGGGAACAATGGACGGTATAATCGATACAGTCTCAGCATCGCATGCGCTTGTTCCATTGATCGGACTGTTGAAATATCATGGCAAGGTGATATTAGTTGGTGCTCCTGAGAAACCTTTCGAACTATCAGCCTTTCCTCTGCTAACTGGTAAGCATGAATACTCAATACTCCCTTCGTTACAGTCAATAAGCATTACATGCATTTTTCTACATGCAAATTCTCATTTCAGACGGGGCACATTTATCAAAACAATTGTGACATTTTATCGTAAATGGGTCACATTTTCCCAGGAAACCTATACTTTTGCTCAAAAATCATGATAACTTACAACTAACTGCAAAATGAACATGACAGGGAGAAAGACAGTGGCAGGGAGCACCATAGGAGGCATCAAGGAAACACAGGAAATGATCGATTTTGCGGCCAAACACAATATCAAAGCGGATATTGAAGTGATCCCAATGGACTATGTGAACACTGCTATGGAGAGAATGCTCAAGTCTGATGTTAGATACCGTTTCGTCATTGATATTGCCAACACCCTAAAATCTGCTTGAAGTCTTCATTTCCTATTTCTGCTACATTTTCTAGGAGTGATTTTTCACATATGCACTAGAGATATTAGCATATTTAATTAAGATATTGTATTCAGATAGTAAGATGAAGTATTGTTTTTAGGTAAAAAAACCATATTTGTGCATTTTATTTCTGCAGGGTGCTATTTGTAGTTCCTTACATATGTTATAATGTTGGTTACACTTCAGATAGTAAGATGAAGTATTGTTTGGGTAAAAATGATTACTGCTGCTACTTATTTCTACTCCCACACAAGTTCGATCTTAAGTTCACGACCGTCTTTCACTTAACTAAAGAAGCGAAATAATATGGCGAAGCAGTACAATTCAAGAAGTACTCATTCTTCGTTTCAATGTGCAACAGTTTTGCATGAACGTTACTGTAAAAATCAAAGTGAAATGCAGGGTTACAATTTTGCATGAAAGTTTCATTCGGGGTAAACAACCATGTTTGTGCATTCATGGCATTTCCGGGTACCGCTTGTGGTTCCTTAATGCTGTAATTTTGGATACACTTCTCTTTCTATTTCTTGTTGCTCACAAACTCGGAGGCGTTTTGGCTAGCATACCCTCACTAAGGCTTGAGAGCTCATGAGGCATGCGTATTCAATCTCTTATGTTGCATGCCGCAATGCCTAAGAATTTGGTAAGGGGAGCGGGTTTGAGTTTAGAGAACACTACCGCATTCAAACATAGAGATTAGAGGATGTCTGACTCGGTCTACAAACGGAACTTGTTCCATGTGCAGCACAATCCTCTTGGAGGATATCATAGCAACACAATCTACACAGGAAATTGCAATCATCTTTTCATACTGTGAAGGAAGTCTAATATGCAAAACAAATGAAGCAACATTCAAGTATATTATTATTCGACCTCAGAACAAGAGGACTCCATAAATGATGACCAGCCTAGGGAAATTAAACACTACATAGCCAACCCTAAAACGGTTAAGTTTTTCTAGCCACATCTTCAAAAGGAAGCCAGAGTTCAAGATATGCATAAACAGCCATCGTAAGTTTCGTAACCCAAAATGCCAACTAGCCCTTAATACTACCTGCCTCCGCTATAATGAGACAAATGTAGTGATAATGCCTCAGGCTCCAACCCGTCTCTCTACGTTCACTTCGCTGTGTCAAGATAAACAGAAAAGCATAAAAACGAAAAGCATGCTCATCATGAAACGATGTAAGAAAATTCTCAGGCTAAGGAGGTTACTTGCTTGTAAATAGATGAAATCTTATCTCAGACCCAGCATAATGACAAGTTTCCCTACAAGAAGCAGCCTAATCTCCAGCCAGAAGTCGAAGAGATCAGATCATAAAAGAAACCAAAACACATAATAGAAAATAACAGAATTGATACTAAGCCATTGAAGGCTATTGAACTTGGAGAATGTTAAAGAATCGTAACTACTTGAGAGCTCAAGTGCATCAGCTGCAAAGGCAAACAGAATTAGATTAGTCAAATAATGACTGAAAAACTAGACGTGGTCGAACAAAACAAACGAAAAGTGAATCCGGACACTTCCCTTGCCCTAAATTCAAATTCCCGAGAGGCCACATCTGTTGTACATAATAATGGTCAAGTCATATAAGTCATGCTAAAATACACCATAACATAATATCCAAAAGAACATTTGCAAAGAAAAAACTAAATAGATCCAACAGGATTCCAACAAGGACCTTTAAGTTCCTTCCAATGTGGATCTATCTTTTCCGGCCACCACGCTCCCTTAATGATAGTGTCAGTGACTCGCCATTCCCAACATTATAATAAGCAAGTGTGAGATTGTCCTTGAGAAATCCAGCCTTTCCGCTTAGTTTCTGCTTGTTTGCAGGAAGTTGAATTTCTGCAGATATCTTTTCTTTCAGACTGCCGACAGTTTCAGACAACGACTGCATGGAAATCTCCAGTATTTGCCCCTTGAGGTTCCCTTCATCAACACTAGGAACAGACACATTGATCCTAACAGGTCCCTGCACACACAACTCAGAAAGCAGTTAGCTCCATTTGAGGACAATAAGAAGAGACCTCTATAAGCAGAAACGAAAGATAGCAATTCACGACTTTCTTGAGTTGAATGTGAACCAAAACAGAGGTCAGAAAGAAGTAACTAACTACAAAAGCAAATCATATTTCAATAATTTTAGCGCATTAATCAGTATTCAAAACAACCTGCAAACACCACTCAAGGTCTCAAACAACCGTTGGCCCCATTTGAGAACAAGAAGAGAAACATCTATAAACTGCAAAGGAAAAGTCATAATTTTGCGACTGTCTAGGCTTGGACAGTTGAATGTGAATCATAACAGGGATAAATGAGAAGTATCTAAATGAAATCCAAAGATTATAGGTTAGTCAGTAAGCAAGTCACCAAAGCCTGTAAAGTGTAAACTAACCTCAAAAAGAATGCATTAGCTAGTTGCCTAAGCTAGTTGAAAAGTAGAGCGATAAAAAACACTCAGTAAAGAGATAATCAAGGATAAAAAAAGACCATACCGGATGTTGCGCGAGAAACTGATCCTCTGGAATCAGAGCCGCGTCATCAAACTTCTGCCTTTTCGGCTCTGGTTCCTCAGGAAGCGGAGGAGGAGCTTCAGTGGGTGGTGGCGGAGGTGGAAGCATTCCTTGTGGCATCGGTGGCGGTGGGGCAGGCATCCCATGCGGTGGCATGATTGAAAAGGGTCGATGAGCACCAACCGGCGTAAACTGAGCGGCAGGTGGAGGTGGCCCCGGCATGGAAAGAGGTTGCATCGGAGGACGATTCATCATCATCTGTTGCTGTCCTAGAGGCATTTGTTGCTGTCCAAGCGGCATTTGCATATGAGGTGGTGGGGGCCTAACCATTTGATTTGCAGATAACATAGGGGGACGGTGTTGAAAAGGTACCATATTTGGAGTACTGTTTGGAGCTGAATATGAAATGCCGCTGGTTGGTAAACGGGGCATATTAAGGGCTAAATTAGGCGGTGGAGGGAGAGGGCGAACTAAGGGAACACCAGGTCTTGGAGGAGGAAGAGCAGCAGGCCCTGGGAGAGGCCTTCCATCGTTAGTATTGATCTCATATTGATCTTCACCACCCATACTCTGAGACATAGCCTGGTTTGCAGTACGGCCAATGCTCCCAGTGTGTCCATCCCATATGACTTGCTTAGGCTGCTCATCTTTTTTCTTCTCAATCTCGGCTTTGACGGCATTGGACACTTCTTCCTCGGTGGTACCAAAAATGTCGGGACGAGTCCAAAAGGAGACACGGGGACTATAGTGATGTACACGCCTAATAGAACATAACTATAATATATGGGCCTCAACCATCACCTTAAGGTTTTGGTTGAGATGGTTCATCTATTAACGCCGAGGTTTTAATTTTGATATGGGTACGAGTACGACTCGACATTTACATTTCTTTTAGATTGTGTTGAATGAATTTACATCCCTCTTGATCATATGTTTTTTTGTCAGGGTTTGCATTGTTGTTCCATTGATTTTTGTACTAGTTTTATTTGGACTTCGGTTTTTTTTTTTTTTTTTGTGTTATGGAGTATTTTCTACCGGAATGATTAGGTGAGGTAAATTTCGAGATGAGTCCTGTTATTCCGTCGTATTCTTTGATTTCTATAAAATGTGTCGGAGAAAAGACGACTATACTTGTTAAGTGACCAAATTGTTGGGAATTTGTGTCTTGAATTTGTGTCAAAGACGGACTAAACTAAAGACGGGACGAAGAAGCTAACACTGAGAATTACGTACGTACGTGCTTGTGTGCGTGCTTGTGTTCATGCACGAGACTTTGCCTTGTTTTGGAAAATTATTTGTCAACTTAACTTTCCTAAGTGGAATTAGGCTTAGCCTTAGTTATTGTTTGGTTTCTTGGTGATGTCTTGTACGGTTTTGATTAGGAAAATATTAATTTCCTAATTGTCTTTGTTTCCTAATTTGTCTAGGTCTATTAATTAAGGGTGAAATAAATCTATATAAAAGCCCTTGTATTAGCCTAGAATAAGAAGAAGGGGTGGAGATAATATTGGTGAGCACAATCTTATGAGAGTCGATTTGTGAGCTTCCCTTTGGGAGGAAGCTTCAGTTTGTTCCGGGCTCAAGTAGATTGGCGTTCATCTGAATTTGGAGATAGAAGGAGTTTGTTCGGATCTTGAGGCATCTTGCTAGCCTCAAGATCGTTTGTCTTCATCTCGGCGGGGTAGTCTCTTTTGTCTATTTGAGATTACTATATTTGTTGGTAGAATTGGGTACACTTTTGGCTCTTAGTAGCGCGTGTTTACTAGTCTACTGTTGTACTATTATCTCCACAATAGTAAAATTTGCTCTCCTTCAGGGTGGACGTAGCCAGTTATTTTACTGGTGAACCACGTATATCTGTGTGTCATCTTTGTTTGTTATTCGCTATATTTTGTTCTTATCAGCCTAATCAACTAACCGTCGGGTAACGGGACGCCTCCGTTACAACACAAATGAATATATATACTCACGTCAATTACTTACAATCATAATAATGGCTACTTGTTCGAATCATAGGACCGTCAATTGAACTGAAAAGACTTGAATTACAATTATAGCGATGGCCAAATAACCGTGAAGCAAAGATGAAGGCGCTGCTGATCTTCTTTGTGGGGTCAGAGTAGTAGGATTAAAAGGCACTTTCACCACCTGCATCAACAGTCTACTGGTTAACTATACACTTCATTTTAAGGCAAGGCACGAGGATTTGACACGTGGACACTCGTTGTGATATTGAGAAATGGTGAAAGTATACTTACAGTCAGACGGCGTCCAGCCAACTGCCGGTTTCTCATTATCGAATACTATGCGATAGCCAGTCATGAAATTCTCTGAAAAGAAGAAAATAAACTGTTCAAAGTTCATACAGTACAAGGTTTCCTGCTTCCAACAGAATGCTAACTTGGTAGGACACGGTCAATGTCGTCATTTTATAATACAAAGTGACCATATAATGATAAAAAGTTCTAACTAAAATTGTTGCTTTCTAACAATAAACTGATGCAATAAACTGATGATAACTTTTTATGAAGAAATGTACACATTTTATCGTAAACTGGTCATGAGTTACCCATCTTAATTTAAGACGGATTCAACCGTCTGAAATGAGAATTTACGGTAAATTAATAGAAGTAACTGATAGTCTTGCATACCTCCGATTATATTGATGTCGTGGTCTGATTTTACGACTCCCAAGCAGTAGAATAATGTATCATCCTGGTAAAATATGAAGGAAACATATGAAATGAGTCATAAATCCATTTGTCTCCGCCTTTGTCACATTAATTGCCGGTCTCAAACCCGGGGAAAGGAAGAGAGTACAGATAATTCAAATGTGGGTCATTTCAGGCATGTTTGCGTTGAAGTCGTGATGTTTTGTTTCCGATTCTACTATCAGATCATTTGAGGTTTCATGTCATACTCAAGTCCCTCTGTCGGATATGAGTCAGTCACTCAGTCGAGTCAACTTCGCTAGGTCGAATGTAAACAAGTCACATGCTTACGACAATATGGCATTTGGACATGAATACCAAAATGCATTTGAAATTTACCTGGACGACTGTAAGCCACGGATGAACAACAGTGAGCTTGTCTCCACCTCTCATTGTTAGACTAATAACAGGAACGATTAAGTCTTCCGGTTTTGAGCTACGTGAACCATCAACAAACTTCTTAGTTCAATGAGGTTATATTAGAGAATATATGATTATGGTATGTTTCAAATTTACAGTAAGGAATACCTACGTCATTAAATAGCAGAATTGCAAGGCACTATCTGGATGTACTTTGACCCTTCTGTCCTTCACCTGTGAGTCAATCTGAAGCCCAATAGAAAACGTCAAACTCTACTCGACCAACATGCTCCTGATACTCGACGTAATAATGGCTTTCAAAGCTCTAACGTTGTGCATTACATTTTTCTGTTGCTGTCAAAAATAAAAAATCTAGTCCCAACTTGTGAACTTGGGAGACCAGCATCAAAAAATACTTGCCTTTTCTGTAAGAAGACTGTAAACTGGGTCGGTCAATAGCGTAAAAGAAGTGCCAGTGTCGAAAATTACGTTCAAGGTAGCCGCAAAAGAATCAAGACCTACACTCATATTGGTTAACCTGACGGTATATACCCTGTCAATCAATGACAATGTTGCATGATATCGTGTTAGTAAATTCGTACCAAAGTGTAGCCATACAAGACTACAAGTCATGCTACTAAAATGTAAAACCCTCGTTTACCATCCCGTGGCGGATTCAGGATTTAAACTTAGGGCGAAAATATATGGGGGGTGGGGGGTAATGCAAGGTACAATGGAAAAATATCAGAAAGTTAAACTAAAAATTTCGAAAATCTCATCTGCTAAGGGGGCGAGCACCCCTCTAGCTCCACCATTGTTTCCATCTATAAGAAAACAAGGATGACTTACATTAATCGATTTGAAAGGACTGGTGTTTGGCTTTGATTTTTGCTGCCTTTATCTCCAAAACTTATTCTACCGATACCATCAAGGCTAAAACACATAGAAAAAGAATTTGCGACAAGTTCTTGATTTGCTAGGACGCTAGGCAGGGAAACGACATCCATAGAGAGTCCGAATAGGCCATTCGGGGCTCCAGATTCCAAGAAATGACCAGTTTGAACAGTGCCGCAACTGCATGGAACAGAAGCAATTTTATTAGTACTTGATATGGTCTGATATATCTTGGACGACGATGTGATTCAATGAAATGAATGCTTACCCAAAAGGGATCCGGACATCAACTGCTTGGGAAGCAGCATTATCAGTTCTGAGATGTAATAAATCTTGGACGACGTAACCAGACGATGATGTGTTTGCTGAGAGATACTCAACTATGTAGGGACAAGAGGTCTCTGAAGGCGAACAGCTACGTTCACAGAGCGGGCTTGCGCATGAGAGCCGCGCACCAGTGGATGATGTACTCAAGCTGTATATGTTGAACTGTATAGTTGTCTGAAATTTCAACAAGAAAAATCACATTGAAATTTTCAAGCAATTTACACAGAAAAATCATTTTTGTGTAACTCTGTTATATTAAGAATCCCTGCAATAAAAGCAAGAGTTGGAAACATAGCAGGAATGCATAGTGCAGGTATACCTGTGTCGAACTGAAGTTGTAGCTACGAACACAGTGAGACGAACAGTCGCATGGTAACCAAAAGAGTCCACTGCCGGTGTCAAGTGCTACAAGATACCAGGATGCTGGTGTTCCGATTGATACATTTGCGTAGTACAAACTGAACCACAAGACAAAACATATAAAATGAACGACGATATTAGTTACTATTATTTACATGTTCCCGCAGATGTCAACTAGCTGAGTCGGTAAAGTCATGAGAAGTAGTATTCATGACCTGGGTTCAGAAAAGCGAGAATATTTACAAAAAAAATACGAAAAGTAAACATTTTTGACAATAATCAACATGAAGTACTTAAGAACATACAATCCCAATTCAGGAATGGAAAGAGTAGCATTCCCAGCAGCAAATGTAAGGGGAGTTTTATGATCAGTTTGTCCGGCTAATCTACGGCCATGAAAGCGATCACGATGCACCATAGCAGTATAATACTCCATTGTACCCTTCTCAGGAAACTCACTGTTAAGGCCAAACATTGACTTTACAGGATCAGAAAACCGATGATGGATATCGAACCCGAGTCCATCAACTCCTTTATAACTCTGCCATCTCAAAACCCATATCATTAACAACACAATTACATAGTTACAACAAGTTGTTGAAGCCATGATTTAGAGTTAATTGAAATAAAAGTAGAGAAATGTATAGCAAAATAAAGTCTACCCTTATGACAATTTGATAATTGACACAATGATGAAGTGTTACAAACATTTTGATTTAGAGATATGAATCTAGTCATTTTGAATTAGTTTAGTTTTATGTTGTTGATTAAGTCATATAATCTTGGATTATGACTTTCAACATGATTAGTTCATGACAGGTTTTGCAAGCAACTTAATACAATAATGTTAAGGTCAAAGTCTATTGGGTAGTTAAGAAATGTTTTATACTAGTATTGTTTTTTGTTGCTTATAGAAAATGATTACTTGCATTAGTTCATTAATATTTCCATGATTAGATATTAATAATACATAAAATTTACGCCGTACCTGAGGTTTAATTAATATTTTGGACTAAATAGGCCATTTTTTGGATCGAAAAAACTTTAAGAGACCATAACTTGGGTTTACGAGCTTAGAACGTGACGATTTTTTTCTTCAAATTGATCATCTTTCCGAGTACGACGATTTGAAAAAAAATTGTCAAGTTTAGAAGTCATGACCAAGAGATATGATCGATCAAAGTTTGTTCGGTCAAAAAGATTTGACACACAAAAACTTCTAGACACGAGATCTATATACGTAAATTTTTTTTCAAATCGTAGCTATGGGAAAGATGTTCTATTTGAAAAGGTAAATAATCATTACTTTTTGAACTTGTAAATCCAAATTAAGACCTCTTCAAATTTTCGAGATCAAATATTTGGATATTTCGTGCAAAATATCAAAACTCAAAAGATATCGGGTGAATTTTCCTTTAATAATATAACAAAAATGGATAAAGATTCAAACTTTTGAATCGGTCGTACACTGTACTTAATATAGAATTCGTCCTCATAAGGAAATATTCTATGTTACATGAATAGATGTTTCTAATACTCAGCACATGATCTTGTCATCATCATTGTTCTTACATTTGGTGACAACCATGGAAGTACTGTCATAACTCATAAGATCTTGGGTGTGGCCGTTTTCAGCTTGTGATCTCTCGCACTTCATCTCTTAAATGCCCTCCCATTTACTCTTTGTAATATAAGAAGTTTTGAGCTGAAACGAATTTTGTCCGTCTCCAATGAGATTTTGTGATGTAACTAATGGCACTCATAGATATTGGAGAGTATTTTTGTGTTACTTATATTCTATGTTGTTTGGACTCAGTTGCAAGAATCGAGTACAAGTGCGTGTTTAAAAACTCAAATGTCATATTTAGCCATTTCATGAAAAAGTTCATGTTTTAGTCTTAAAATGAAATGTTTGTGGGTCAAGCTAAGTGTCGACACAAGTATGCGAGGCAATTTTCTTCTTTCTTTTTTGCCGCTATAAAGAAAGTTCTACATTTAATTTTGATGCGAGATAATATTGAAGAATCCGAATAACAAGGATTCTATTAAATACTTCATGTGTCTCGGTTATTTGTGCGAAAAGCATAGGTAAACAAATGACCGGGACGGATGGAATATTATTTAGTCACAAAGATTGTTGTGTTTAGCAAGAGGGTCGTCTCATAGCAATGCATATTCTGAATTTCTTACTTAAATTTTCGGTTTTCTTTGTAAGCTAATTATAATTGACGAAAGTATTTGTTTATATTTCTATATTAATAAAAAAAATTAATTAAGGCGGAGAGTTGCAGCTTCTTAGTTCTTACCATGTTGGATCTATAAAAGTATAACCCAAATTCTCATTTGTGACGGTCACTATCCGTCACAAGCTTAAGACGGATACCATATTCTCTCACAAAATACCCATTAAGGGTGAGTGGAGAAGCACATGGGGGGTGCCCACCTTGTCCCCTCTACCCATTTCCTCTCACAAAATACCCGTCACAAGATCCGATCCGTCGCAAACAAGACCTACTCAAAGTATAAAACATTACATATTCACAACTTGAGTCAATGACTCCACCAACTTGTGTTTTAGTTGAATTTTCAAAGACGTTTATGAATGGTTGACTTTTATCAATTTGAAGCAAAATATAAAAGGTGGATCATTTCAAAGTTTTTGTATGTCGGCTTGAGAAAAAAGCAACAATATTCCTATATCACAAATTCTAATTTCAGATGGACGATTTCCGTCTGAAAAATAAGACGGGATTATGTTGCCACTTTTTGATAAAATGTAACCACAGCTTATATCAACTAGTTTTCAATAGTGGTTACATCTAACTGTAAAGTGCTTACAAAATCCCGTCTTATTATTTCAGAACAAAATGGTTCGTCTGAAGCAAGATCCGCCTATATTTCCTTTGATTTCAATACAATTACTCGTAGATTTGAAACCATTTGTTGAATTGGATCACATGTAAATAGACAAGTTCAAATATCGGAGTAATCGGAAATTTTAATGGACTCAATTTAGTTTCAGTTTTGTTAACTTAGAATTAACTTTTAACTCTAATTACACTGAACTTTGTTTGACAAGCTAAATAAGACAGCTTATTAGATCAAAATTTTGATCACCTTACGGAATTACTTTTTCACATACGAACTTTACTCTTTCACATACATTTTTTCATAATTTTTTCATATCTTACCCTTTTCCTAAACCTAATTAAGTTAACTCATATATTCTTCCCTAAAATCAAATTTAATTTTTCTAAGAACTTGAATTATGAAATTATAACTCTCTAATTAGTAAAGTAAATTTGTTATTTATCAAGTGTTATATTAATATCTTTTCTTGAGAAAAAATCAAGAATATTCCTAATATTTCGTTTGTGTATACAATTACTCGTAGATTTGACAACATTTGTTGAATTGGGTCACATATAAATAGACAACTTCAAATATCGGAGTAACCGAAAATTTTAATGGACTCGATGTCTCGCTTTAGTTTCATTTTTGTTAACTTAGAACTAACTTTTAACTCTAAGACTATGTTCTTTTCGGTAAAAATGAGATGAACTGAGTTAAATGGAGCTGAGTTTAATTGAACTAAATTGAATGGAGTCGAGTTGAAGTGAATGAAGTTGAAGTAAGACTTAATTTTGTAAAGAGATAAGTTGAATAAAACTTGCTAAAGTTAAACTAAAATGTGTTAAATAGAGTCGAACTGAAATAAAACGAGCTGAAATTAAGGTAGAAAGAACATGACCTAATTACATGAACTTTGTTTGACACGCTAAATAAGCCAGCTTATTTGATCAAAATTTTGATCAACTTATTTTTTACCCTTTCATAGTTTAATTTATACAAGTTACCCATTTTCTAAGTCTAGAGCACTAAATTAACGAAGTAGATTTAACTCAACTGATACTGCTAGCTCACTGATACTGGTAGCTCACTGTATACGTCACAATGTCACATTTAACTCAACACCTAAACGGCTAAACCTATTTAAACACATTTATAGCACTCAATACTTCATTCCCATATCAATAACATCCACTCTTTTCTCTGTTTCTCATCTTCCTTTATTCAGAATTAAATTTCGCAAATTTTACGAAATTTCTACGACGAACACCAACGGAACTATAATACCGAAATCTCGAAAACAAATGGCATCACAAAAGGCATTTGGTTGGGCTGCTAGAGACACTTCTGCTGTTCTCTCCCCATTTGATTTCTCGAGGAGGTACGCTTTTGGTTAAGATCGTCTTCTTATTAAACCTAACTAGTTACGTACTCAAATATTCACTTAATTATGTTTTTTTTACGTATAGGACAACCGGAGACGAAGACGTGACATTCAAAGTGCTATATTGTGGGATTTGTCACTCCGATCTTCATTTTATTAAGAACGAATGGGGAAATGCTAATTACCCCGCTGTTCCCGGGTAATTTTCTCGCATTTCATTGCTTCCCAATGTACCCGTACATGTGTAATGTATGCACGATAGTTAATTTCATTATTACATATCGTTGGCCTAAGGATCAATCAAAAGAAACTTGTTAACTTACTAAAAATAATCGACATAAAATCAACATGTACATACATTGTTAGCAATGAACGAAACTTCTTGACAACCCGTACATGTGTAATGTATGCACGATAGTTAATGTTATTATTACATGTCGTACTTACTAAAGATAACCGACATAAAATCAACATGTATATACATTGTTAGCAATGATCGAAACTTCTTGACAACCCGTAAATTACCTTAGCGACTCTCTCGAAATAATTAGATGTTGTTTTTCTTCTAGCAGATGTCAACTAACTTAATTTGTAAAGTTATGAGAGGTGATACTCATGAGTCATAACTTAGGTTCAAATACCGTTTGAATCAAAAAAGTTACGGAGTATTGTTTTTACTCTTTATGTTATATTTTACTTAATGAAGCACGTCATTTTACTCTTTCAGGCACGAGTTAGTAGGGATTGTGACAGAAGTAGGAAAGAATGTTGAAAATATCAAAGAAGGTGACAGAGTAGGCGTAGGATGCATCGTCGGATCATGCCGTAAATGCGACAATTGCTCTAGCCATCTCGAAAACTACTGCCCTGAAATGAAAGGCACTTATGGATCTACTTACTATGACGGAACCAAAACCTATGGAGGTTACTCAGATATCTTTGTCGTCGATCAGCATTTCATTGTTCGAATTCCTGATAACATGCCTTTGGACTCAACCGCGCCTCTTCTATGTGCCGGTATTACAGTTTACAGTCCTCTGAAGTACTATGGCCTTGACAAACCTGGCCTACATATCGGTGTTGTTGGCCTTGGTGGTCTCGGTCACATGGCTGTTAAGTTTGCTAAGGCGTTCGGTGCTAAAGTGACGGTTATTAGTACCTCGCCTAACAAGAAAGATGAAGCTCTTACCCGCTTGGGTGCTGACTTTTTCTTGGTTAGCCGCGACACTGAGCAAATGCAGGTAATTAACATTTCTTTTTCAGATGTTGGATTACGGTTTTATCTAAAAAAGACCATAACTGACTAGCTGTGCTTCGGAAAGAAATTCCGCAACCAAATACAAATTTATACATCCTACTGAAACGAGCGTGAAATTAATTTAAATAAATGTGTATTTAGGCTGCAATGGGAACAATGGACGGTATAATCGATACAGTCTCAGCATCGCATGCGCTTGTTCCATTGATCGGACTGTTGAAATATCATGGCAAGGTGATATTAGTTGGTGCTCCTGAGAAACCTTTCGAACTATCAGCCTTTCCTCTGCTAGCTGGTAAGCATGAATACTCAATACTCCCTTCGTTACAGTCAATAAGCATTACTTGGATTTTTCTACATGCAAATTCTCATTTCAGACGGAGCACATTTATCAAAACAATTGTGACATTTTATCGTAAATGAGTCACATTTTCCCAGGAAACCTATACTTTTGCTCAAAAATCATGATAACTTACAACTAACTGCAAAATGAACATGACAGGGAGAAAGACAGTGGCAGGGAGCACCATAGGAGGCATCAAGGAAACACAGGAAATGATCGATTTTGCGGCCAAACACGATATTAAAGCGGATATTGAAGTGATCCCAATGGACTATGTGAACACTGCTATAGAGAGAATGCTCAAGTCTGATGTTAGATACCGTTTCGTCATTGATATTGCCAACACCCTAAAATCTGCTTGAAGTCTTCATTTCCTATTTCTGCTACATTTTCTAGGAGTGATTTTTCACATATGCACTAGAGATATTAGCATATTTAATTAAGATATTGTATTCAGATAGTAAGATGAAGTATTGTTTTTAGGTAAAAAAACCATATTTGTGCATTTTATTTCTGCAGGGTGCTATTTGTAGTTCCTTACATATGTTATAATGTTGGTTACACTTCAGAAGATAGTAAGATGAAGTATTGTTTGGGTAAAAATGATTACTGCTGCTACTTATTTCTACTCCCACACAAGTTCGATCTTAAGTTCACGACCGTCTTTCACTTAACTAAAGAAGCGAAATAATATGGCGAAGCAGTACAATTCAAGAAGTACTCATTCTTCGTTTCAATGTGCAACAGTTTTGCATGAACGTTACTGTAAAAATCAAAGTGAAATGCAGGGTTACAATTTTGCATGAAAGTTTCATTCGGGGTAAACAACCATGTTTGTGCATTCATGGCATTTCCGGGTACCGCTTGTGGTTCCTTAATGCTGTAATTTTGGATACACTTCTCTTTCTATTTCTTGTTGCTCACAAACTCGGAGGCGTTTTGGCTAGCATACCCTCACTAAGGCTTGAGAGCTCATGAGGCATGCGTATTCAATCTCTTATGTTGCATGCCGCAATGCCTAAGAATTTGGTAAGGGGAGCGGGTTTGAGTTTAGAGAACACTACCGCATTCAAACATAGAGATTAGAGGATGTCTGACTCGGTCTACAAATGGAACTTGTTCCATGTGCAGCACAATCCTCTTGGAGGATATCATAGCAACACAATCTACACAGGAAATTGCAATCATCTTTTCATACTGTGAAGGAAGTCTAATATGCAAAACAAATGAAGCAACATTCAAGTATATTATTATTCGACCTCAGAACAAGAGGACTCCATAAATGATGACCAGCCTAGGGAAATTAAACACTACATAGCCAACCCTAAAACGGTAAAGTTTTTCTAGCCACATCTTCAAAAGGAAGCCAGAGTTCAAGATATGCATAAACAGCCATCGTAAGTTTCGTAACCCAAAATGCCAACTAGCCCTTAATACTACCTGCCTCCGCTATAATGAGACAAATGTAGTGATAATGCCTCAGGCTCCAACCCGTCTCTCTACGTTCACTTCGCTGTGTCAAGATAAACAGAAAAGCATAAAAACGAAAAGCATGCTCATCATGAAACGATGTAAGAAAATTCTCAGGCTAAGGAGGTTACTTGCTTGTAAATAGATGAAATCTTATCTCAGACCCAGCATTATGACAAGTTTCCCTACAAGACGCAGCCTAATCTCCAGCCAGAAGTCGAAGAGATCAGATCATAAAAGAAACCAAAACACATAATAGAAAATAACAGAATTGATACTAAGCCATTGAAGGCTATTGAACTTGGAGAATGTTAAAGAATCGTAACTACTTGAGAGCTCAAGTGCATCAGCTGCAAAGGCAAACAGAATTAGATTAGTCAAATAATGACTGAAAAACTAGACTTGATCGAACAAAACAAACGAAAAGTGAATCCGGACACTTCCCTTGCCCTAAATTCAAATTCCCGAGAGGCCACATCTGTTGTACATAATAATGGTCAAGTCATATAAGTCATGCTAAAATACACCATAACATAATATCCAAAAGAACATTTGCAGAGAAAAAACTAAATAGATCCAACAGGATTCCAACAAGGACCTTTAAGTTCCTTCCAATGTGGATCTATCTTTTCCGGCCACCACGCTCCCTTAATGATAGTGTCAGTGACTCGCCATTCCCAACATTATAATAAGCAAGTGTGAGATAGATACATTTCTTTTAGATTGTGTTGAATGAATTTACATCCCTCTTGATCATATGTTTTTTTGTCAGGGTTTGCATTGTTGTTCCATTGATTTTTTTACTAGTTTTATTTGGACTTCTGTTTTTTTTTTTTTTTTTGTATTATGGAGTATTTAGTAAAGTCAAAAGAACAGCTAATCTGAGGACAAAGATGGGACTAAAAGCAGATAGATTTAGTTGCCTAATTGTCTAATTGGTTAGTGCTGAGCTTTCAAGGACGTTTATCTTTGTGAGGAAAGCTTACTTTTCAAGTTTTAAATTATTGTTACTAGATTTCATGCCCGTACGATGCACGGGTTTACGTTAATGTCATTTTCGTAATTTTTCTATAACAGTTAACTTATAAAAAAAACCTTTTGAAGTTTTAAGATTATAATAGAATATACTCCGTAATTTTTTTAAAAATAATATTGATATATTGATTCAACTTATTCTATTTTAAACATATGTTACCAACCTTGTCGGGTCTCAAGTTATATTTGATCTATATTATGACTCGAAAAATGATTCAATTAAAGTACCTAAGAATTAAGCTCACTAAAACAATGTTTAAGTATATTCACCACACATACATTATTTTTCACCACACATACATTATTTTTCAATGTTTAAGAGTTGTTATTTGGTGACTGATAGATTTGGGATGTTGGGTTTACCAGAGAATTAGTTAAGCCTCTTGGTGATAATGAGTAGCATTCAAGCAATCTAATTCAGTAGTGTTAGCTTACTGTATTACACTTTATAGCTTCATTTCTTACTTGTGAGCTTTTCTAGTGGTTAATCATAAATCTAGTTATCGAGATCCAATTATCAATTTCGACAGTTACCATGACCACATTTTGAGGCGGTGTCTGCAACATAATAAATATATAAAACGTTGAAACAACCGAAATTAGGCCATGACAACCGACAAAATATTTCTTTTTTTTGGTGTAAAGGGCCAGAAGGACGATTTTGATGCTGACGAGGTTCAAACACAAGTCATGAGTACCACCGCTCATGACTTTACCAACTACGCTAGTTGACATCTGTACATGCACAGTTTTTTTTACTACATTGTTTTTTACTAGTCCAAAGGGAGACATAGGGACTATAGTGACGTACACGCCGAGGTTTTTAATTTTGATATGGGTACGACTGTACGAGTACGACTCGACATTTGCATTTCTTTTGATCATAAATTTTTTTTGTCATGGTTGTTCCATTGAAATTTTTTACTAGTTTTATTTGGACTTCTGTTTTTTTTGTATTATGGAGTATTTAGTGAAGTCAAAAGAACAGCTAGTCTGAGGACAAAGATGGGACTAAAAGCAGATAGATTTAGTTGCCTAATTGTCTAATTGGTTAGTGCTGAGCTTTCAAGGACGTTTATCTTTGTGAGGAAAGCTTACTTTTCAAGTTTTAAATTATTGTTACTAGATTTCATGCCCGTACGATGCACGGGTTTACGTTAATGTCATTTTCGTAATTTTTCTATAACAGTTAACTTATAAAAAAAACCTTTTGAAGTTTTAAGATTATAATAGAATATACTCCGTAATTTTTTTAAAAATAATATTGATATATTGATTCAACTTATTCTATTTTAAACATATGTTACCAACCTTGTCGGGTCTCAAGTTATATTTGATCTATATTATGACTCGAAAAATGATTCAATTAAAGTACCTAAGAATTAAGCTCACTAAAACAATGTTTAAGTATATTCACCACACATACATTATTTTTCACCACACATACATTATTTTTCAATGTTTAAGAGTTGTTATTTGGTGACTGATAGATTTGGGATGTTGGGTTTACCAGAGAATTAGTTAAGCCTCTTGGTGATAATGAGTAGCATTCAAGCAATCTAATTCAGTAGTGTTAGCTTACTGTATTACACTTTATAGCTTCATTTCTTACTTGTGAGCTTTTCTAGTGGTTAATCATAAATCTAGTTATCGAGATCCAATTATCAATTTCGACAGTTACCATGACCACATTTTGAGGCGGTGTCTGCAACATAATAAATATATAAAACGTTGAAACAACCGAAATTAGGCCATGACAACCGACAAAATATTTCTTTTTTTTGGTGTAAAGGGCCAGAAGGACGATTTTGATGCTGACGAGGTTCAAACACAAGTCATGAGTACCACCGCTCATGACTTTACCAACTACGCTAGTTGACATCTGTACATGCACAGTTTTTTTTACTACATTGTTTTTTACTAGTCCAAAGGGAGACATAGGGACTATAGTGACGTACACGCCGAGGTTTTTAATTTTGATATGGGTACGACTGTACGAGTACGACTCGACATTTGCATTTCTTTTGATCATAAATTTTTTTTGTCATGGTTGTTCCATTGAAATTTTTTACTAGTTTTATTTGGACTTCTGTTTTTTTTTGTATTATGGAGTATTTAGTGAAGTCAAAAGAACAGCTAGTCTGAGGACAAAGATGGGACTAAAAGCAGATAGATTTAGTTGCCTAATTGTCTAATTGGTTAGTGCTGAGCTTTCAAGGACGTTTATCTTTGTGAGGAAAGCTTACTTTTCAAGTTTTAAATTATTGTTACTAGATTTCATGCCCGTACGATGCACGGGTTTACGTTAATGTCATTTTCGTAATTTTTCTATAACAGTTAACTTATAAAAAAAACCTTTTGAAGTTTTAAGATTATAATAGAATATACTCCGTAATTTTTTTAAAAATAATATTGATATATTGATTCAACTTATTCTATTTTAAACATATGTTACCAACCTTGTCGGGTCTCAAGTTATATTTGATCTATATTATGACTCGAAAAATGATTCAATTAAAGTACCTAAGAATTAAGCTCACTAAGACAATGTTTAAGTATATTCACCACACATACATTATTTTTCACCACACATACATTATTTTTCAATGTGAGATATATAACATACTAAAAATTGCACAAAGTATATGCAAATAATATGATATTCTATACTGTAATGATAGCATTTTTTTTTATCACAAATCTAATTATATTATTTTCATAATTAATACAAAATTTTAAGAGCTCTCTAAAATAATACTATCTTCGTCTTAATCATTTGTTTGCCTTTGACTAAAATACTCCTAATAAAGGCACACAAATGACCGGGACGAAGGGCGCTGTATTTGAGAGACTTAAATGACTTTGGGTTCATCTCTAAGTTTCAAAGACGACTCTTATTTATAATCGCGTGATCATCCCAGCTTATGATATTTCTCCGATGTGGGACAATTCTTCTATTTATAAATAGTATATTCACCATACTTGATTACTTTACAATGTGAGACAAATAACATATTTGGTAGTTACCATTAAAATTATTATATACGATATTTTCTAAATTAATTTTGATGATGTAAATTTCATTAAGGTAGAAATAATAATACAAGCTTTTAAGATCTCTGAAAGATAATACTTGAGAGATTCAAAAGATTTTGGGTGAATATCTAAGTTGAAAGATGACTCATTTTCACAATATTTTTGTGAATTGAATGTACAAAATTTTATATACAAACTATAAACACCACTTGAATATAATATAGGAAAATATCATTGAAATCGCGTGATCATCTCAGCTTATGATATTTCTCCGATGTGGGACAATTCTTCTATTTATACATAGTATATTAACCACACTTACATTACTTTTCAATGTGAGACAAATAACAAATTTGGTAGTTACCATTAAAATTATTATATACGATACTTTCCTAGATTAATTTTGATGATGTAAATTTCATTAAGGTAAAAATAATAATACAAACTTTTAAAATCTCTGAAAGATAATACTTGAAAGATTCAAAAGATTTTGGGTGAATATCTAAGTTGAAAGATGACTCATTTTCACTATAGTTTTTGTGAATTGAATGTAAAAAAATTTATATAAAAATTATAAACACCACTTAAATATAATATAGAAAATGTATATTGAGATAAATAAAATATTTTTCAATTTTTTTTTTTAATGATATTTTCCTAAATTAATTTTTGATGATGTAAGTTTCACTAATGTGGATACAAATTTTTAAGAGCTCTCTAAGATAGTATTTAAGAGACTCAAAAGATTATGGGTTGATATCTAAGTTCCAAGGATGAATCTTATTTATAATTATAGGATCACCCTAACTTATGATAATGTTGGACCAATTTGATTGTTTTGATAATGACATATGTTTCCGTAATAATATGTTTTACTCAATATATCATATGCGTGTAATTGTGTGCTTTAAGTCTTATTATAGCTAGCAACAATTATGAGAAGAAAGATCAAAGTTAGGCATAACTTTGATAAAGTTTGTGAGACAAAGTTATAACAACTTCAGGAATAACTTTGGAAGTGAACATGGAAGTTATAGCTAACCAGGCATAACTTTAAAGAAAATCGATTCAAACAAGATCTACATAAAACTACACAAGACTCGAGATGGAGGGTCTTTGTGATCAAGATGAAGAGATGATCCGTATACTGAAGATCTTTGTGAAGATTAGATAGTATAGGACGTCATTCGGTAACTATTCCATTCGAGAGATTTTATGTTCAAAAGTTATAGCTTTAGTCTATGATTTTGGATGATAAAATATTGATGCATGATTTTGGAAATAAAATGTTTTGAAATGTTTTCAAAAGTGAAAGAGTTTTATTTTTTATATTTATCAATTATTTTAATAGAGAATATATTTATGAGATTCTATTGGTTAGTAATACAACTTATGGGTTGTCATGCTACATAGGGTTTCTAATATATTCTATCTCAATTTGTTGTTAACCTAATAAGCCCACCTAGGGTTTGAGCCACCTAGGGTTTCGTGGAAACCTAGGATTGTGCCTCCTAGGGTTGCGTTCTCCTAGGGTTTCCTGTAGCTAGGTATTTCGGCCTCCATAGGTTGTTTTCCTTGTTTACCTTAATCTAGGATTCTACTATATCTTTACAATAATATTTTGAGATATTAAAGATAAATATATTTCTATAAGATAAACCAAATAATATTTTGAGATAAAGATATTTCTAAAAGATAAGCAAATATTATTTTATGATAAGATGAGTATCTTTATTAAATATTATACTAGGGTTTTAGATCTACTATGATTCTACTACTATAACTAC